>JASDQU010504640.1:26693-43108 GCA_032191745.1 Picea mariana | reverse complement strand
ATTACCTAAGTAAATATCCCTTCTTTGAAACCGTAAAGAATTTGGAGCCTCCCTTGACACTAACAAATTACAATCCCAAATGAATAAGATTTACAAAGAGAGAATATTAGACAATTCCATCAATCCTGACTGTCATTACCTTATACTCCAGAGAAACATTAAGTTTGGATTTAGCGAAAATACAAACTTATAAGATATCTCCATCCAGGGACACAACTAGACTTGTAGTCAAATTACAATGACAACACTATTCATTTATCTATGGGAAAAAAACATCAGGAAATGGATATATGAAAAAAGTTTACATCAAATATCAAAGGCTAAATTATCTGGTGGAAGATCTATCCCTAAATAACCCAGTGGAATAATAATACCATCTACCTCTTGCAAGATCCCATCAAAGTGCTCCAGACCCTGCAACATAAGTTGTGTGTATATTAAGATTCAAATAAGCAACTACTTCTTGTGCAATGTGATTATCTAAGACTGATTAAACATGAAAAGGAAAGTTTAAGACTAGGAGACTTCATTCAGTGATCCAGAAAATACCTCTATAGTGTCAATCTTAGCAAATATTTGTGTCTCTTGAAGATTCTCAAGCCCATCAAGATACGCGCAGGTATATACAAGACAAAAGGAGGAAATGGATTTTACATCAATTCGATGTTAGAATCGAGCAAACAAATTTCTAGGTGGCCTCTAATACATTTAATATAGTATATTATTCTATAGTTTAAAGGTCAGTATAAAATCCTTTTCAGATGTACAACAGATAAGATGTTCACTATTTGAGATTATTCAATTATAAGGGAGAAGTCCCATGTCACAGAAACAAAACAAATAATTTTTTGTCGTCATTTACTAATGAAACCTCCAGCAAAAAATATCACCTTGTTACTTCATTGTCAGTTCAGAATGATTTTCAAAAGTACATATGATAATGCATTCATATTTGAAGTTTACTATAATGCATCTACTTCAAATTTGTCAAAGAATAAGAACAAACAAGCATCATAGAAACAAATCAGCCTAAAAATTAAAAGGCATAAAGTAGCACTATGAAGTTGGTTCTAGAAACACATCTTGATATAATTTTTTATATGTGAGATCCATCATAGTATCTAGTGACAACACAAGCTCAGAACATGAGCAAGAACGTAACTTTGATGTCATCTTTCTTACTTGTATAATGTCTTCAGCATGTCATGTGTATGACAAAGAAAGAAAGCCAATGTTGTTGTCAACTCCCCAAGTTGCAATAACCTGCAAAGTACAAACAACAATAATACATCAAATTCCAAACCTTATCATAATCAAATCACAAGATGCACAATAAACCTCAACACAAAAATAGAATAGTGCCCTGCATTTTGTAAAGCTACATTTACCCCACCAGAAAAAAAAATTGCACTGTCCATTAATCAAAGCCATTTTAAAGAGCAAAGGTTACCACAATAAATAATAAATGCATAAATTAATTTATTTGTCACTTTAAATTCATGTCAGTTACAGACTGCATGCTTTCAGTTTATAAGGTTTAACCTAAGGGCCCTGATGAAATCCAATATTGTCTTCTGGCATAGCTTGATGAACATTTGAGGAAGGGTGTGTATAATCTAGATCATGCATAAATATAGGCGTGCATGACCTACACTGCACAAGTCAAAAGAAGCTTGGCATGTGTGTTGTACTTTTGCCCTCACTCATTTCCTGAGATTCCACTTTCCCTTATTGCCTAACATTACCCCCTACCCCGCTAAATTTTCTCAATAATTTAGGAAACCCCTAACCCATCATTCCACTTCATTTTCCAAAAATCTTTGAAGGCACATTTTCCAGAAATGACCTTTTTAGTGATATTTTTTCTGAACAGATTGTGGCCAATAAGAGATGAATATTGATAAACTGGAGGTGGTTTGTGTTCCTAATATGCCAAAGTAGAATAAACTATTTCATATTTTACACAAGTATTATAGAATGAGAGATATATTCACATCTTCACAACCTATTGTTCTGACTGAGCAAAGTCCTATTTTAGACATCTTTTTGCAAAAAATATTGTGAACAATTGGAGCAGAATTTTCGGAAACTGAGAGAGGTTTATCTAAAAAACATCTTCATCTAAAATAAGCTCTCTCACTTTTTACACAACTATCTCGGATTAAGATATACAAAGGGATAACTGAACCCTATGTTTCAGAGTTTTGGGAGGAAATTTATAGCAAGTCTGCATAAAGCTTAACGTGGGGCACTCTACGCTTTTGATGGAGGATTCTAAATGATGAAAGACTTACATATTCAGATTTATCATGACTTGTACATCACTTTTGACCTCCCAGAGTCAAATTTTGGTCAATTCTAGGAGGAGAAAAAGTCAAAATACCACCTGTAAAACACCTTTCTGCCACCTTTTTGGATAGCATGCTACACTTTGCATAAATCATTCTTAAATCTCATCTCTATCCTCAAACAGACCTCTTGAAAATATAACTATTAAATAGAACCATTGCAAGCCAACAACCTATATGATTAAAGCCACCATACATTGTATTTTGTACAACCTATACGAAGCAAACAATAAGGTAAGACAACAACAACAAACTAGCCTTCCTATGCATAAGCATGAGGACACAATGTGTCACTATTATTTCAAAAAGGTTGATTCTAGTAGTGAAATATGTATTATAAATACATTGTCTCATAGAGACTTGTAATGGTTTATGTGATGTTTCCTTACAAGTATGATAGTTATCTATTTTCAAATTCACATCTCAACTCTTCTTGAGGGATTCCAACAATTAGAAGTTCTGACTGAAGTGCCAATGAAAAACAGTTGCAAGCACCTATGCATGGATTTGGAAATAGAGTGAGGGTGACTGAAGTTTGGAGAAAACAAGGATGCTTGTCATTTAATTCACAAAATTATGCTTTCTCTGCAAGTCTACTATGCAATCTATTTGAATGACCATGCTTAAGAGGTTTCAAGTTCTGCAACTGCCCCTTCCCATGAGATTTTGGCTAGTCTTTGGCCTGATATCTTGATCTCATCCTTAGGATTAAAGATAAAATAAGAATTCTGAATATGGGAAGCTAACCTAAGATGAGGTTGTGATATCTGGAGGTTTTGAACTAGAAAAATCATTTAAACTTCAGATGGTGGGAAAATTTATATCAAATTGGTCTGTGTTTTATCCCTGGGAATTAAAATAAAATACTTTATATTACATAGTTCTAATATTTTTATGCTCCATTTTCTGAATGCATTCATATTAACTATCGATTTTCTTTTCCTGTGTAGAATGCAACCAAGAAGTATAGTTAACATATTCACACCTTCCTTCTTATGTGCTTCTTTAATTACAGAAATAATGCTTTGTTTTTTAATTAAAAATAATAATTCTAATCTATTTCATACATGCATATTGATATTCACTATACACAAAACCTCATTCACAAAGTACCAAACATTGATGTATTGTTTCCATGTAACTAGCTAAGTTGTCCTTGCTAAAAGCCAACCAAGTAGTGAAGGATTAATATCATCCTACAGAAAAAAAGGTCATCAACTCATAATGTTATTCAAAGAGTCGACCATTCTTTTTTGAAACTCTGAGGGTGCATTGGTCAAACCGAAGGGCATGAGAGTCCATTGGTACTATCCCTGTGGTACCACAAATGTCGTTTTGTACCTATATCCTGGAGAAATACCAAGCTGCCAAAATCCACTCTTTAGATCAAATTTACTGAAAACATTTGCATTGGATAGCTTACTAAACAACAATTCCTTGTGTGGTAAAGGATATCTAAGAGGCAATAAGGCACTATTAAGTGCTTTGTAATTGATAACCAACCACTTTTTCCCTCTTTTTTGTTCTGAATGCTTGTTGACATAAAATGTCGGACACGCCCATGGACTCTTACAAGGCTCAATCAGGTGCCTTTCAAGAAGTTGTTTGATCTTTGCTTGGCATAATGCTTGCTCACTAGGACTTATATTATTGGCAGAAGCTTTCTGCGGAGTATCTATAAAGACTTCTTTGGAAGGGAGAGAGACAAAGTATTTTTCTCTTGTCCAGAATGCATTTGGAAAATATGCAGTACAGTCATCTCTGAGCTTTTGAACAATAACTTTAAGAACTTCATGTCCATGAATGTCATCATGCCGAATAATCTTTTGGATTTTTGTCAAATCTTGGAGAGAATCTTCGAGAATGTCATGATTTTCAGGGGAAAATCTCATGATATAACTACTTTTCATTGGCAATTTGACCTGGTTCCGTTGGACTGTAAAAATCAAGGAATCGGTATTGACAATTAAAGGCATATGTCTCTTGACAAAATCACGACCCAATAAAATGTTTGCTCATGTATCAAGGATATAAAGAGTAACATACGTAGGAACATCATTTAGCATAATTGGAAAATCAGGTGCTACATGATGTATTGCCATAATCTCTTTATTAACAACACGAAACTGTATTTGGGTATGCTGCCAATAATAGGCAAGAATAGCCTTATACTTGCGACAACTGCTCATAGCTCATGTATCAACTTGAGCATCAAGTGAGTAGACTTTAAAACCAAGTACCTCTATACTCATTGTTATTACCATTCAGTCACCGATATGGATGATATCTAGGGCAGGATGATTAGACGTGATAGCATTTTCAATTGATTGAGCTTCTGCTTTGGCCAAAGTAAGAGAAGTAAATCTGGAATTCAAATCATCCAAAGATGCCATAGATTTATGCATCTGGCTAGCTAAAGATTGCATTTGACAATGTTTAATATGAAGCTCACTTTCAATCATCCTTATTTCAAGCAAAATATCAACCTCGGAATTACTGGATGTCTTAACTAGAGAACTATGGACCCATTCTTCGGGAGGATTTTCCTCTTCATCATCTATGATTTGGATATTTTGAACAATGGGAAGTTGTTTGGTCAATTCATCAATTATGGCTTGAAGTCTATTTTTTACTAGAATCATGTATGTGGAAAGATTAGAATTATGTTGCTTGATTTCTCGAATTTGCTGCGGTATAGAACCTTGCAGAGTAAACATAAAACAATTGCTCAAATAAGAGAATTCATCGTCAGAACTAGAATCTGTATGGATATTCAAATTCTTGAAATGTAAATCATCTAGATCTGATTCAGAACTATAGATAGAAAATTGTTCCTTCTCAGAGTCAGAGGAATCAGTCAGATCCCAATCAGCAGGATTTAATGATGAATTGAAAATATAAGCTATTTTTATCTGGGCTCTACCTTGCTTATTTGGACACTTATTTGCCCAATGCTCTTTGCTTTTACAAATGTAGCAGACTGATTCTTTTTTAGGAAATCTTCTCTTCTTGAAGATGTACCTATGTTTCTTTCTGAAAGATTTGTCATCTCTGTCATGATATTTCTCCAGTTTTGGTTTGTGCCAATTTTGATGCTTTCTTTTATCATTTTTTCTTGGTTGGGAACAATGACAATCTTTTCTCTGAGAGTGTCGCTTGGGAAACCCTTGGAAACATCCATAGTTATAGGATTCTCGTAAGGTATCACAAATGGTTGGATTAAAATGAAACTGCTTCTTAATATTCTTCTTTGTTCTATACGCAATACACTCTTGTTGTAATGCAGTAAGTATTTGCTGATGCAAAGCAGCAAAAGATTGTTGGGTATGTGTTATATTCTTTGCATGTGTGTGTGTGTGGGTGCTATTTTTAGCTGATTTGTAAATTAATCCCGGATTAAGGGATTAGGGTTTTGGTATCTACGGAATACCTAAAAACATTGTATATATTGTATGGTGAATGGTGAAATTCGATATAATGAAAAAGAAAGGTTTTTCCGGTTGAGGGTTTCCGGTAAAGATCTCTGTGTATTCTGTGTATGAGCCATTGATTAATTTCTGTATTGCTTAAGAATATATACGCATTGCTTTACTTCACAGGTTTAAAACTTACAAAGATAAATATTCAATTTGAATCTTATTGGTAGCCAGATAACTATTTATCAACTCAGGAACCTTTCCTGGCATAGAGGCTATGTAGTGTCGAAGATATGCTACATTTTGGTGGTCGGTAATTTTGTACAACATCATTTGCATGGTACAATAATAATCATGTAACAGATCTAGGTTACATAATCTTTGGCTCATAAACAATTGTGCGTGGTGTTCAACATCAGGAGGAGCAACACCCAAAAATTCATGCACTAAAGCTGTGAACAAGGTGGCAAGTGGATCTATATCAGCCATGATTTCATCTTTGTTTTCTTGGGAAAGCTTATCCCACCATAATTTAGCAACCCCAGTAAATGCCCAATTTATTTGGGTTACTATATCTTTCCAATTAACTTTTGTCTCAGCTTTTCTCTGAAATGCCCAAGCATTTAATTTCTGGAAGGCCTTTAAGATTTCATACTGGTTTAAACAGTCAAAATTAACTAGAAGAGTATTTTCATATCCTTTCATTAAATCAGAACTGTCAAGCTTGGCATCAGTCTCCCCTAATGTCTTTTTCCATTTTACAAAAGGACTTCGATGGGAATAATAGCTGATATCAGGTCCAAAATTCCTAGCAACATTGTAAGCAAAATCATAAGGCTCATTTCTTTTAGTTTTGGCTACTGAAGATTCTACAACTTCTTCCATGATAGGTTCTTCCATTTTTATATCTGGATGAGCTGGAAGAAGGTGACTTTCGATGGCTGACTCTAGAGTACTCAGTTTGGTAGATAACAACTGAGTTTTTTCAGTGGCAAGGTGTACCCCCGTGAGAAGTTTTTCAACAAATAAAATACTAGGATGAGAAGAGAATTCTTTAAGGAAGAGAGTGCGGAGACCAGAAGACTTAGTGGATCTTGAAGACAGGGTAGTAGAATAATTGAACTTAAACCCTTATGTATCAACACGAACATAATCTGGCAGAGAAGCTGGTTGAGGAATAGAAGCTTGAAAGTGAGAAACTACAAGTTGGATAGTAGATAGCTGAGCCTGTATTTCTATTAACCTTTCTAAAAAGGTATGATGGTCATCGTGGAGTGTTTCAACAGAATGATGTAATTTCTTGCTATGCTCCTTTAGGTCAGAAACATCATTGGCTATGTTATCTAGATTCTAAGCAAGGCAGACAGATTGATAATTGATATAATTTCGCAGTTTAAGATGCTCTAATACCAACTCAGATAACTTAAATAGAACTCAGATAACTTAAAGAGAACTCAAAAAACTCTTCCAAACCTAGTAAAAGTGCTTACGGGCCTATTCTTCATCAATCATGTAATCACCTTGCAGATTAGCAGAAAAAATCTTTAAAGACCACCAAACCACCCAGCTATAGTACTTTCCAAACATGTCTGACATTTCAAATATCATTCACCATTTAAAAAAAATAGAGGAATTTATGTTTTCGTAGTGGTATAATGAAAATGCATCACAAATGTCCTTGCATTTTTTTGTTTATTTTCCCATCATGAATGAAGGAAAACACTTGCAACAATATTATGACCAATTTGGCTGCAGAAAAAGAATATCAGTCTATAGATAATCCTTCCCATGGCTTAGTAAAGTAGTACAAACAAATGGAACATTATACCTTATGAAAATAGAAATTAGAAGTTATTAATTGTAGGGAAAGTTTGGTACATGTTTAGTTGCAAGGTCAATGAAGATATTTTCTAGTTAATTTTTTTTATTGAAATAGACATAGAAACATGGAATTCCTTAATTGCATAAGGAAGATTCGGAGGATCAACACATAACACACTTATCACGAAGGGAGAATCCACCTAAAGTTCCTTCCAGATCACACAAGGAATCAAACATGAGTGCCTTCCTGGGACTAGGGAAAGAGAAACAAATATCGTGTGGGGGGAGCACACTATTATAAAATTACATGGTATAGTGCAGGAACATGGGGAGCATAGCATGTCCTCACATGGGGATTAATTTCCTATTAAAAAACATCAATCAATTTCAATATACTAATATATACTTATCAAATCAAAAACATCAATTAATTTCAATATACAAATACCTACTTATCAAATCACTAACAATTAAAAAACACCAATTAATTTCAATATATGGACTGAGAAAGGTGAGTCAACAAGACTGGTTTGCAAATTACAACAATTTAGCATGACTTCCAACAATGAAATAGTGGCCTTGAAAAATCCAAACAATTCACTGATGAAGAGATATCTTATCTCAATAGAAAATTGAAGGCTCTATGCAAATTGGCTAGTAATATTAAAACCTTACCCAAACCTGTATGTATTTTTGTTGAACCAAAGTCCAACATTTAGAAATATGGGGATAAGATTGTAGGATTATTAATACTGGATGAAAAACCCCAGTCCAAGATTAATAGTTTTGCAAAGGAAATGTTTGTGCATTTAACAGACTTTGAGGGTGTTATACACAGACAAGGACACCTCTAGAGGTTGCAATGGTGCAATAAAATCATTTGGAATTGGTGAAGGAGGTTGTGAAGGGAAATTGGAACTAAAACCAAAGATGTTTTGGTTGTGAAAGTCATCCTGACTAAACCAAACTAGTTATTCTGCCATCACCTATGATATTTTTCATCAGATCTTGGAATGAATGAGTACATTTAGTTCTCTCTCTCTCTCTCTCTCTCTCTCTCTCTCTCTCTCTCTCTCTATATATATATATATATATATATATATATATATATATATATCATGAGTGCCTAAGGAATGCATAGTCTTCTTTGAGCTCTACATGATCCTATACAAACAGTGGAAAAACATCTGTTAATAAGAATGTGGTAACATCCACTTAGCTCTGGACAAATGGGCTTATATGTGAATTTGATCTTGTTTTTAGGTCACAATTAGATTTTAGATCCAATATAGAAATCCAATAGCACCAATAAAATATGGTCATGATATAACCGAGGCTAAACAAATCTCTTATCCAAGTATGATCATGAAAGCTAATAAAGGTGTTATTTTGTACACAAATATTGATACAAAGAATTGACCAACAAATAACAACCCTGGCGGGTACATACTTAGTCCAACATCCTCTCACAATGTGCCCCTAGTGGCTCTTTGAAATAAATATTACATAAAATTCAAATTGCAGCTACACTTTTTTGGATATCATCATGGAGTTCCATCATCAATTATATACAGGAATCAATTTTCAAGCATTATTCCTCTGCTAGACTCCCACAATCAGCTCCATTACCATTGGCAAATATGTTTATGTAATTTTCCAAAAAGTTGGTGCTAACCATTCAATTCACTTTGATAGAGGTTTGCAAGCATTGTTTTTCCTTATGGAACCAACTTTGTTGGGCAATTTCAAAATATTTTTCATTTAAGGAGCTAATACTTATACAACATAAATTATCTTGTACCACAAAGGCTTCCTCATTACATTTCAGCTTAACTTTTCCCTCATCCTTTGTTGGATTATGTTCATAACGTATACAAAATTTCACATCCACTAGAAGCCTCTCCACAATTTAAGCTTTAGAACATCCTTTAGGCACATCGTTGGATTTGTCCTTTAGGAACTCACTAGTTTCTCAAATGGGGAGATATAACGATGACTTTAATAGCCAAGTTGATCAATTTCCACCATCCTTTCGATGAGTTTTCTCCTTCATGAAGAGAGTTTCTCACTCTGGTCAACTTCAAAAGTAGAAAACTTCTCTCTATGAGCAATTGTTTGCTTCTCAGAGGATGGATATGATATGTAGCCTATTGATTTAATTACTGCAAAGAAAACAACTCTCACAAGGCTGAGTTATTTCCAAGTTGGACAATAGTGATTTGCAAAATCAACATTAAGACTGTTTTGAAATATGACATTTGATAGCATAGAGGGCCAAGTTATTTCCAATATTTATGCTCTGCATTTCAAAATCATGAAGAGGATCATCATTGTTTTCCTTCTGTAGCCTATACTATGTATCTATTCCAAGTATAAGCCCAATTCCATATGTGATTTACCTACTTTGATCCATTACTTAAAAATGTGGATGATGGTCTTTTAAAACCTGTGACTTTCTTTGCAAATGATAAAAAATTCTATAGTATGAACATACCCTGCAGTCAACAAGTTACGCATATCGTTTACCTATTGCCTCATTGCTTTTATAACTTGCATCTTGGATATCATGTTTGAAAGGCTCTCACACTTCACTCTAATTAGACTTTACAGGTTGTGACTTCCATTTGAACACCACCTTCTTATTAGAATTTATAGCCTGGTTGTTCAAGTCTAGTCCAAGCAAGGCTTACCCATTTTTTAAAGTTTTTACTCCAAGGTTTACCTTTTCAACATACTTCTGTAGCAACCAAAAGTTAAAGATTGACCTCATTTATTTCATTCCTCAAAATTTGTGAATTATAACCTATTCTACAAGGCATTAGGCTGCAACTCAATAACACAAAATAACCTTAGAATTGGCATACCATTACATTTTATATATTTCATCTATTACTCCATTCCCATTTCAAGTACTCCATGATCCATTATGGTATGGTAACGTGAGTTGTAGGTATCATTAGAATTGAAGGATCAACTTGTCAATGTCCCAATACCACTTTAAATAATACTTAACCATTCAAGACTTGTTGTCTAAAAAGTTGATTGTCCCTTGTTTCTAGGGCATATCCCTTGAAAATGCAAGTCAAGTTCATTTGGGAGATCATAATGTGTTGTCTCATTGTTAAAAATAAAGGTATTATGATCATGGGAGTTCATCCAAATCAGAGGTAATAAAATAATGATAACCCTACCACAAGGATCATGCCACAACTCAATTATATCATTTGACTTTGCTTATGGCCCATGGTTAATTCCAACTAAAATACCAATTGTATTGCTACTTCTCTTTGGGATAATTAGACTTATTGTAGGATAGCATAGCTATTATTCACTTGTTTATCATTTATTAAAAAAGATATTGAGAATCTAATGAGGGGACACAACAAGTATGTCTTGTTGCTCAAAACAACCATGGCAACCTTGATCACCAGCACTGATGAAGCAAAGAAGATGAAGGAAATTTTTTTTCCTAAGTTTCAATTGATGTCTCATAAATCCCCATCAAGGAGAGTAGCAATGATTTTTCAAGGAGGTATGTGATACAATATTCACCTCAGGAAATCTGGAATACCTCCCATATCTTTGAACTACAACTCTCTTAACTTTAAGCATGCACACAATTTTGTGTAGGCCATACCATAGAACATGAAATTGAGTATTTGTGATTTTTGGTATGGGGATTGATTACATTAAAAACTATGACTATAAATCATCTCACATATCTAGGTCACTATTTCAAAGAAATAGCTTGATTATCAAATTCTTGTGGTGATGACCTTGCTCGGAATAGAGTTGGGACAATCCACTTTTGGAAGACCAAATGGTAGATATTTCAAACCCAGTTCTAGGGAATATTCTCCTATGAATCTATTTTACAACCCAACTGTAATCATGTCATTTCGATGTCATACGAAAAAGTTATGCCCTAAATACTAACTACCTATCCTAAATCTACACCCTTAAAAATCTGTTTCCTAGGTTGTTCATTGGTCTACTTGACCTATCAATTCTTCACATTTCTAAAACCCGTTTCTACTAGATATACCTACATGAATCTCATTTAATCCCCAATTGGAAACAATTCAATACGTTATCAGACGAAAAAATTATGATAAAAACCGTGACTGTTGGTCTAGGCTGGAAATTGAAAACAACAATACCCTGCAGCCTGTTTCTTAGCATGTTTGATATATTATTTCAAATTCATTTCAAAACCTGTTTATAGTGGATATATATCCATGAATCCACTTTAATATTCCTTTGGAATGAATCTAATCTTACATCAAACGAACAATTTATCATTGAAACACTGACGAGTAGTCTAGGTAGTATGTAAGCATARTAAACTCAAGGGATGGTATACAGATCGTGACAAAGGAATAATTATTGTGTATGTGGGTGCTTGTTTATTTTTGAAAGGTAAAATAGGTGTTATTTTTTACACAACTATTGATAGAAAGAATTGACCAGCAAATAACAACTATATGGGGTACGGACTTAGTCCAACATCCTCTCACAATGTGCCCCTAATGGCTCTTTGAAATAACTATTAAATAAAATTTAGACTCTAGATTCACCATTTTGGATATCATAGTGGAGTGCCATCGTCAATTATATATAAGAATCACTTTTCAAGGATTATTCCTCTGCTAGACAAGCATTATTTCTTGTGCAGTATGCTTGTGTATTTTTGTCCCTACAAATTGCAACCTAGTGAATGAATGTTGGTTTTCTTTAGCTAGTTTGGTTAACAATATTGTCATTATTGTGACTTGATCTAGCCATCTTTATGGTACCCACCTACAAATAAGATAAAGTTAGTGATCCATGTGCATGTACCCGTTACAATTAAGGAAGATTAGTCTTAACCTTAGGCTAAGCATTGGATTTGTCATTTATGTGGTTGAATGGGTGATAATTCAAGGAAATTGGTACATGACCATAAGGCATAGGAGGGTTATCTTGGAACACATACAAGCTATTATAACCCATGAAATAAGTTAAACTATTGCAAATGCCTAAAAATTAAGTGAATGGTGTGTACCATCTTTCCTAAGATACTGGTTAGATATGTTTTTCTTGGGAAACTAATATATAATATTATTCCTCCTTTGTGATCCAATGGTTGATAATTCACATGAAGATATTTCATTCAAGTTTTCCCTAGCATCGTCCTCATTTTTTCCATTTCGAAGCAAACTTCATGTGCTTTGATCTAGGGTGAATTTGTTGGGCCAATTTAAAGAAAATAAATTATCCTCTTGGGGTCAAACATCAGTGCCAAGAAATGGATTCAAAGAAAGTGATGTAAAATCAATTATTTCATCAAAGTCAAATTCAATGGAGCCACAATCCAATGCAAAACAGGTAGGCTCGATTTTCTGAAGATAAGCTTGCTTTCTTATTGTACTATGTTTGTGTGGATTGCATTGGGTCTGTAGCATAGTTGGGTGTTTAATCTTGTCTTCATTTACCCTCAATAAGCTCATCCTTTCCCCCTCATCACAAACCTCCATTATTAGTACTTTCCTTTTCTTTGAATGCACTCTAAACTTGTTAGCGAATCCATGCAATAATTAGTCTTTCTTGGCCATATTGCATGAAAAATATAGTGAGTGGAATGCTCACAAATTTGCACAAACATTTGTTATTTGTGTGTATAACATATATCATCACCAATAAACCTTATTACAACAAACAACACAAATTTTAAGTGGGATACATGTTTCTATATTACAAAGAGTATCTTGGCTATCCACTCTCCATGATGTCAAACAAGGGGAGTTCATGGCTATTGGCATACATAATGGTATAGAAACAATGTCTGAGTCTGGAGATTCAAATTAAGGGAAACCAAGGGAAACCAAGATTGGTCTTAACCTTAGGCTAAGCATTAGCTTTGTCATTGTATGTGGTTGAATGGGTGAAAATTCAAGGCAATTGGTACATGATCATAAGGCATAGGAGGGTTATCTTGGAACACATGCAAGCTATTATAACCCATGCAATAAGTTAAACTATTGCAAATGCCTAAAAATTAAGTGAATGGTGTGTACCATCTTTCCTAAGACACTGGTTGGCTATGTTTTTCTTGGGAAACTAAGATATAATGGTATCCCTCCTTTGTGATCCAATGGTTGATATTTCACATGAAGATATTTCATTCAATTTTTCCCCAGCATCATCCTCATTTTGTCCATTTCGAAGCCTTCATGTGCTTTGATCTAGGGTGATTTTGTTGGGCCAATTTCAAGAAAATAAATTAGCCTGTCAAACATCAGTGCCAATAAAGGGATTCAAAGCAAGTGATGGAAAATCAATTGGTTCATCAAAGTCAAATACGATGGAGCCACAATCTAAAGCAAAACGGGTAGGCTCAATTTTATGAAGATAAGCTTGTTTTCTTAGTGTACTATGTTTGTATGGATTTCATTGGGTATGTAGAATCTTGTCTGCATTTGCCCTCAATAATCTCATACTTTCCCCCTCATCTCAAACCTCCATTATTAGTAAGTTCCTTTGCTTTGAATCCACTCTAAACTTGTTAGCAAATCCATGCGATAGCTAGTATTGCTTGGCCATATTGCATGAAAAATATAGTGAGTGGAATGCTCACAAATTTTCATGAACAATTACTGTTTGTGTGTATAACATATATCATCACCAATAAACCTTATTACAATAAACATCAAATTTTTTAAGTGGGTTGCACGTTTCTATATTACAAAGAGTATCTTGGCTATCCACTTTCCATGATGTCAAACAAGGGGAGTTCATGGAAATTGACATACATAATGATATAGAAACCGAATATGAGTCTGGAGATTCAAATGCAAATATTTGTATCAATTAGAGATTGCAAAATCTTCCAAGAACCCATTTTATCATGCAAAGCCATCTTGCTTCAAACACTGAAAAGTTACCAAATCAAGTCAATTTTTTTGTCAAAATGATAGAGGAATATGTTTCTATTATTCATTATGTGGATGCCTCATTTAGAAATTTCAATTCTCCTACCAGTGAAATAGTCAAGCAAGTATGGTCATTGTCCAATAAGTTGAATTTTGGTCAAGTGAAGCTAGAGCAATTTCAAATTTCATATGTTAAACATGTTGTATCTATTCATGACTAATAAAGCATCGCGCCCATTGAAGTGCTTAGTCAAACTATCGATCTATAAATCAACATAAGATCATAAAGGATTATAAATCAACATAAGAAGATGATAAATGATTACTCACAATTGATAGATATCACTCGAAAGAAAAACAAATTATATGGTCTAATTTTTCCCCAATGATAGGACATCATAGAGTTCAACCCTATATATGGATCCTTCTCTTCTGGGATCAGTATGCCACACTTTCTACACTAGGACATGTCACACACAAGATAACAACAATGTATTTCCATAAGCATAATAACAAATTATCCATTAATCAAAATAATTAACACCACAATAACGAGAAGATTGACTCCTCCAGGGTCAAATAAACGACACCATTGAAAGAGGCTAAGAGTTCATGACATGGTAATCACAAGACCATTTCAACCTGTTATCGCACAATTTGTAGTAAGGATAAAAGATAGATATGAAGGGGCAAACTGGCGTAACTTGAACCAATCCCACCCAATGTCACCTCAATAGGAAGGTTCTTTTTATTTAGGGAGGTAAGACCCAGGGGAGATGTCCCCGATGACCTGGGGTTTTCAGAAGGCAAAGGATTGTAAGATAAAAGGTAAATTCCCCCTCACAAGTCACCACCGAGCAGATAGTCCAACTAAACAACCAAAAAAGAGAAAGTATAACCAAAAGGAGATGCACCTGCCCGAGACAAAGCAACAAGAAATATATGCAAGCTTACTTGCGTGGTTAGTACTTCATATAATCAATGACTATCTGGGATATAAGAAATTGAGAAATAAATATTGACGAAGTCAATGTTTATATAATAACAACGATGTACAATATCACTTCTTCAATAAATGTTGAAAGAGTATAACATTCAATGTAACAATTAACACTTCATTCAGGTAATGCCTTTTAATAACCATTCAATTGCTCATAAGTAAAACGATAGTTGCACAATGATGATAATAGCAAAGGATGACGACAACAAATGAGTTAGTAGGGTTAGTATAGGCTAGGGTTAGAATAGTTAGGGTTTTTTTCAAAGTATTAAGAGTTGTTTTTATCATAGTACTCACAGGCTAGGTCTTGTATCAATGCGTTCCTAGGGTTAATGGAGTCAAAAAGAGGACACAAAGGTTGAAGGATCAAGGAAAATAGTAAGAATAAGGATGGGAGGGTCAAGCCTTGAAGTGTTGCTATGACAAGGCCTCAAGGACAAAACCCTAGGGGAGAGAGGCTCACTTTGGTGTAGGGGAACTAGGCCTCATTGCTCTCTCCTCTTTCCTTAGGTCAATGGAAAAAACGGCTAGCTTAGAAAGTGGCATAAAACTAAGACAAGAGGTTTTACTAGCAAACCCTTGAAAAACGACTCATCAAGGTGTAGGGGAACTAGGCCTTAATGCATATTCTCCTTCTTAGCCCAATAAGAAAAACGTCTAGCTTGGAAGAGGAAGAAAAGAGTGTTGCTAAGGCAAGGCTCTATCTCTCTTCAATAAATGGCTCAAAATCTTGACGGGGACATCAGACAAGGACCTACAATGTGTGCTTGTCACCTAGGGTTTATTCAACAAATCATAACAATATATGCAAGAAATAACAATACAACCATTCAATTAAGAAGTTTTGCAGAAATTTACTTACATTTCACCAAGAAATAACATAGCAAACCCTAGTTGTAACACCTTCCATCAAGAGAAA
>JASDQU010504640.1:5837-23721 GCA_032191745.1 Picea mariana | reverse complement strand
AATCTTTTGGATTTTTGTCAAATCTTGGAGAGAATCTTCGAGAATGTCATGATTTTCAGGGGAAAATCTCATGATATAACTACTTTTCATTGGCAATTTGACCTGGTTCCGTTGGACTGTAAAAATCAAGGAATCGGTATTGACAATTAAAGGCATATGTCTCTTGACAAAATCATGACCTAGTAAAATGTTTGCTCATGTATCAAGGCTATAAAGAGTAACATACGTAGGAACATCATTTAGCATAATTGGAAAATCAGGTGCTACATGATGTATTGCCATAATCTCTTTATTAACAGCACAAAACTATATTTGGGTAGGCTGCCAATAATAGGCAAGAATAACCTTATACTTGCAACAACTACTCATAGCTCATGTATCAACTTGAGCATCAAGTGAGTAGACTTTAAAACCAAGTACTTCTATACTCATTGTTATTACCATTCAGTCACCAATATGGCTGATATTTAGGGCATGATGATTAGACGTGATAGCATTTTCAATTGATTGAGCTTCTGCTCTGGCCAAAGTAAGAGAAGTAAATATGGAATTCAAATCATCTAAAGATGCCATAGATTTATGGATCTGGTTAGCTAAAGATTGCATTTGACAACGTTTAATATGAAGCTCACTTTCAATCATCCTTATTTCAAGAAAAATATCAACCTCAGAATTACTGGATGTCTTAACTAGAGAACTATGGACCCATTCTCCGGGAGGATTTTCCTCTTCATCATCTATGACTTGGATATTTTGAACAGTGGGAAGTTGTTTGGTCAATTCATCAATTATGGCTTGAAGTCTATTTTTTACTAGAATCATGTATGGGGAAAGATTAGACTTATGTTGCTTGATTTCTCGAATTTGCTGCGGTATAGAACCTTGCAGAGTAAACATAAAACAATTGCTCAAATAAGAGAATTCATCGTCAGAACTAGAATCTGTATGGATATTCAGATTCTTGAAATGTAAATCATCTAGATTTGATTCAGAACTATAGATAGAAAATTATTCCTTCTCAGAGTCAGAGGAATCAGTCAGATCCCAATCAACAGGATTTAATGATGAATTGAAAATATAAGCTATTTTTTTCTGGGCTCTACCTTGCTTATTTGGACACTTGTTTGCCCAATGCTCTTTGCTTTTACAAATGTAGCAGACTGATTATTTTTTAGGAAATCTTCTCTTCTTGAAGATGTACCTATGTTTCTTTCTGAAAGATTTGTCATCTCTGTCATGATATTTCTCCAGTTTTGGTTTGTGCCAATTCTGATGCTTTCTTTTATCATTTTTTCTTGCCTGGGAACAATGACAATCTTTTCTCTGAGAGTGTCACTTGGGAAACCCTTGGAAACATCCATAGTTATAGGTTTCTCGGAAGGTATTACAAATGGTTGGATTAAAATGAAACTGCTTCTTAATATTCTTCTTTGTTCTATACGCAATACACTCTTGTTGTAATGCAGTAAGTATTTGTTGATGCAAAGCAGCAAAAGATAAATATTCAATTTGAATCTTATTGGTATCCAGATAACTATTTATCAACTCAGGAACCTTTCTCGGCATAGAGGCTATGTAGTGCCGAAGATATGCTACATTTTGGTGGTCGGTAATTTTGTACAACATCATTTGCATGGTACAATAATAATCATGTAACAGATCTAGGTTACATAATATTTAGCTCATAAACATTTATGCATGGTGTTCAACATCAGGAGGAGCAACACCCAGAAATTCATGCACTAAAGTTGTGAACAAGGTGGCAAGTGGATCTATATCAGCCATGATTTCATCTTTGTTTTCTTGGGAAAGCTTATCCCACCATAATTTAGCAACCACAATAAATGCCCAATTTATTTGGGTTACTATATCTTTCCAATTAACTTTTGTCTCAGCTTTTCTTTGAAATGCCCAAGCATTTAATTTCTGGAAGGCCTTTAAGATTTCATACTAGTTTAAACAGTCAAAATTAACTAGAAGAATATTTCCATATCCTTTCATTAAATCAGAACTGTCAAGCTTGGCATCAATCTCCCCTAATGTCTTTGTCCATTTTACAAAAGGACTTTGATGGGAATAATAGCTTATATCAGGTCCAAAATTCCTAGCAACTTTGTAAGCAAAATCATAAGGCTCATTTCTTTTAGTTTTGGCTACTGAAGATTCTACAACTTCTTCCATGATAGGTTCTTCCATTTTTATATTTGAATGAGCTGGAAGAAGGTGAATTTCTATGGTTGACTCTAGAGTAGTCAGTTTGGTAGATAACAACTGAGTCTTTTCAGTGGCAAGGTGTACCCTCGTGAGAAGTTTCTCAACAAATAAAATACTAGGATGAGAAGAGAATTCTTTAAGGAAGAGAGTGCGGAGACCAGAAGACTTAGTGTATCTTGAAGACAGGGTAGTAGAATAATTGAACTTAAACCCTTATGTATCAACACAAACATAATCTGGCAGAGAAGCTGGTTGAGGAATGGAAGCTTGAAAGCAAGAAACTGCAAGTTGGATAGTAGATAGTTGAGCCTGTATTTCTATTAACCTTTCTAAAAAGGTATGATGGTCATCATGGAGTGTTTCAACGGAATGATGTAATTTCTTGCTATGCTCCTTTAGGTCAGAAACAGCATTAGCTATGTTATCTGGATTCTAAGCAAGGCAGACAGACTGATAATTGATATAATTTTGCAGTTTAAGATGCTCTGATACCAACTCAGATAACTTAAATAGAACTTAGATAACTTAAAGAGAACTCAAAAAACTCTTCCAAAACTAGTAAAAGTGCTTACGGGCCTATTCTTCATCAATCATGTAATCACCTTGCAGATTAGCAGAAAAAATCTTTAAAGACCACCAAACCACCCAGCTGTAGTACTTTCCAAACATGTCTGACATTTCAAATATCATTCACCATTTAAAAAAAAATAGAGGAATTTCTGTTTTCGTAGTGGTATAATGAAAATGCATCACAAATGTCCTTGCATTTTTTTGTTTATTTTCCCATCATGAATGAAGGCAAACACTTGCAACAATATTATGACCAATTTGGCTACAGAAAAAGAATATCAGGCCTATAGATAATCCTGCCCATGGCTTAGTAAAGTAGTACAAACAAATGGAACATTATACCTTATGAAAATAGAAATTAGAAGTTATTAATTGTAGGGAAAGTTTGGTACATGTTTAGTTGCAAGGTCAATGAAGATATTTTCTAGTTAAAAAAATTATTGTAAGAGACATAGAAACATGGAATTCCTTAACTGCATAAGGAAGATTCAGAGGATCAACACACAACACATTTATCACGAAGGGAGAATCCACCTAAAGTTCCTTCCAAATCACACAAGGAATCAAACATGAGTGCCTTCCTAGGACTAGGGAAAGAGAAACAAATATTGTGTGGGGGGAGCACACTATTATAAAATTACATGGTATAGTGCAGGAACATGGGGAGCGTAGCATGTCCTCACATGGGGATTAATTTCCTATTAAAAAACATCAATCAATTTCAATATACTAATATATACTTATCAAATCACAAACATCAATTAATTTCAATATGCAAATACCTACTTATCAAATCACTAACAATTAAAAAACACCAATTAATTTCAATATATGGATTGAGAAAGGTGAGTCAGCAAGACTGGTCTGCAAATTACAACAATTTAGCATGACTTCCAACAATGAAACAGTGGCCTTGAAAAATCCAAACAATTCACTGATGAAGAGAGATCTTATCTCAATAGAAAATTGAAGGCTCTATGCAACTTGGCTAGTAATATTAAAACCTTACCCAAACCTGTATGTATTTTTGTTGAACCAAAGTCCAACATTTAGAAATATGGGAATAAGATTGTAGGATTATTAATACTGGATGAAAAACCCCAGTCCAAGATTAATAGTTTTGCAAAGGAAATGTTTGTGCATTTAATAGACTTTGAGGGTGCTATACACAGATAAGGACACCTCTAGAGGTTGCAATGGTGCAATAACATCATTTGGAATTGGTGAAGGAGGTTGTGAAGGGAAATTGGAACTAAAACCAAAGATGTTTTGGTTGTGAAAGTCATCATGACTAAACCAAACTAGTTATTCTACCATCACCTATGATATTTTTCATCAGATCTTGGAATGAATGAGTACATTTAGTTCTCTCTCTCTCTCTCTCTCTCTCTCTCTCTCTCTCTCTATATATATATATATATATATATATATATATATCATGAGTGCCTGAGGAATGCACAATCTTCTTTGAGCTCTACAAGATCCTATACAAACAGTGGAAAAACATCTGTTAATAAGAATGTGGTAATATGCACTTAGCTCTGGACAAATGGGCTTATATGTGAATTTGATCTTGTTTTTAGGTCACAATTAGATTTTAGATCCAATATAGAAATCCAATAGCACCAATAAAATATGGTCATGATATAACCAAGGCTAAACAAATCTCTTATCCAAGTATGGTCATGAAAGCTAATATAGGTGTTATTTTGTACACAAATATTGATAGAAAGAATTGACCAACAAATAACAACCCTGGTGGGTACATACTTAGTTCAACATCCTCTAACAATGTGCCCCTAGTGGCTCTTTGAAATAAATATTACATAAAATTCAAATTGCAGCTACACCTTTTTGGATATCATCATGGAGTTCCATCATCAATTATATACAGGAATCAATTTTCAAGCATTATTCCTCTGCTAGACTCCCACAATCAGCTCCATTACCATTGGCAAATATGTTTATGTAATTTTCCAAAAAGTTGGTGCTAACCATTCAATTCACTTTGATAGAGGTTTGCAAGCATTGTTTTTCCTTATGGAACCAACTTTGTTGGGCAATTTCAAAATATTTTTCATTTAAGGAGCTAATACTTATACAACATAAATTATCTTGTACCACAAAGGCTTCCTCATTACATTTCAGCTTAACTTTTCCCTCATCCTTTGTTGGATTATGTTCAAAATGTATACAAAATTTCACATCCACTAGAAGCCTCTCCACAATTTAAACTTTAGAACATCCTTTAGGCACACCGTTGGATTTGTCCTTTAGAACATCCTTTAGGAACTCACCAATTTCTCAAATGGGGAGATATAACGATGACTTTAATAGCCAAGTTGATCAATTTCCACCATCCTTTCGATGAGTTTTCTCCTTCATGAAGAGAGTTTCTCAGTCTAGTCAACTTCAAAAGTAGAAAACTTCTCTCTTTGAGCAATTGTTTGCTTCTCAGATGATGGATACGATATGGAGCCTATTGGTTTAATTACTGCAAAGAAAACAACTCTCACAAGGCTGACACCTACGAGTCTTCCAGGTTGGACAATAGTGATTTGCAAAATCATCATTAAGACTATTTTGAAATATGACATTTGATAGCATAGAGGGCCAAGTTATTTCCAATATTTATGCTCTGCATTTCAAAATCATGAAGAGGATCATCATTGTTTTCCTTCTGTAGCCTATACTATGTATCTATTCCAAGTATAAGCCCAATTCCATACGTGATTTACCTCCTTTGATCCATTACTTAAAAATGTGGATGATGGTCTTTTAAAACCTGTGACTTGCTTTGCAAATGATAAAAAATTCTATAGTATGAACATACCCTGCAGTCAACAAGTTACACATATCGTTTACCTATTGCCTCATTGATTTTATAACTTGCATCTTGGATATCGTGTTTGAAAGGCTCTCACACTTCACTCTAATTAGACTTTACAGGTTGTGACTTCCATTTGAACACCACCTTCTTATTAGAATTTACAGCCTGGTTGTTCAAGTCTAGTCCAAGCAAGGCTTACCCATTTTTTAAAGTTTTTACTCCAAGGTTTACCTTTTCAACATACTCCTGTAGCAACCAAAAGTTAAAGATTGACCTCATTTATTTCATTCCTCAAAATTTGTGAATTATAACCTATTCTACAAGGCATTGGGCTGCAAGTCAATAACACAAAATAACCTTAGAATTGGCATACCATTACATTTTATATATTTCATCTATTACTCCATTCCCATTCCAAGTACTCCATGATCCATTATGGTATGGTAACATGAGTTGTAGGTATCATTAGAATTGAATGATCAACTTGTCAATGTCCCAATACCACTTTAAATAATACTTAACCATTCAAGACTTGTTGTCTAAAAAGTTGTTTGTCCCTTGTTTCTAGGGCATATCCCTTGAAAATGCAAGTCAAATTCATTTGGGATATCATAATGTGTTGTCTCATTGTTAAAAATAAAGGTATTATGATCATGGGAGTTCATCCAAATCAGAGGTAATAAAATAACGATAACCCTACCACAAGTATCATGCCACATCTCAATTATATCATTTGACTTTGCTTATGGCCCATGGTTAATTCCAACTAAAATACCAATTGTATTGCTACTTCTCTTTGGGATAATTAGACTTGTTGTAGGATAGCATAGCTATTATTCACTTGTTTATCATTTATTAAAAAATATATCGAGAATCTAATGAGGGGACACAACAAGTCTGTCTTGTTGCTCAAAACAACCATGGCAACCTTGATCACCAAAACTGATGAAGCAAAGAAGATGAAGGAAAAAAAGTTTCCTAAGTTTCAATTGATGTCTCATAAATCCCCATCAAGGAGAGTAGCAATCATTTTTCAAGGAGGTATGTGATATAATATTCACCTCAGGAAATCTGGAATACCTCCCATATCTTTGAACTACAACTCTCTTAACTTTATGCATGCACACAATTTTGTGTAGGCCATACCACAGAACCTGAAATTGAGTATTTGTGATTTTTGGTGTGGGGATTGATTACATTAAAAACTGTATGACTATAAATCATCATCAAATTCTTGTGGTGATGACCTTGCCCGGAACAGAGCTGGGACAATCCACTTCTGGAAGACCAAATGGTAGATATTTCAAACCCAGTTCTAGGGAATATTCTCCTATGAATCTATTTTACAACCCAACTGGAATCATGTCATTTCGATATCATACGAAAAAGTTGTGCCCTAAATACTAACTACCTATCATAAATCTACACCCTTAAAAATTTGTTTCCTAGGTTGTTCATTGGTCTACTTGACCTATCAATTCTTCACATTTCTAAAATCCGTTTCTACTGGATATACCTACATGAATCTAATTTCATCCCCAATTGGAAACAATTCAATACGTTATCAGACGAAAAATTATGATAAAAACCGTGACTGTTGGTCTAGGCTGGAAATTGAAAACAACAATACCTTGCACCCTGTTTCTTAGCATGTTTGATATATTATTTCAAATTCATTTCAAAACCTGTTTATAGTGGATATATATCCATGAATCCACTTTAATATTCCTTTGGAATGAATCTAATCTTACATCAAACGAACAATTTATCATTGAAACACTGACGAGTAGTCTAGGTAGTATGTAAGCATAGTAAACTCAAGGGATGGTATACAGATCGTGACAAAGGAATAATTATTGTGTATGTGGGTGCTTGTTTATTTTTGAAAGGTAAAATAGGTGTTATTTTTTACACAACTATTGATAGAAAGAATTGACCAACAAATAACAACTATATGGGGTACGGACTTAGTCCAACATCCTCTCACAATGTGCCCCTAATGGCTCTTTGAAATAACTATTAAATAAAATTCAGACTCTAGATTCACCATTTTGGATATCATAGTGGAGTGCCATCGTCAATTATATATAAGAATCACTTTTCAAGGATTATTCCTCTGCTAGACAAGCATTATTCCTTGTGCAGTATGCTTGTGTATTTTTGTCCCTACAGATTGCAACCTAGTGAATGAATGTTGGTTTTCTTTAGCTAGTTTGGTTAACAATATTGTCATTATTGTGACTTGATCTGGCCAGATTTATGGTACCCACCTACAAATAAGATAAAGTTAGTGATGCATGTGCATGTACCCGTTACAATTAAGGGAAACCAAGATTAGTCTTAACCTTAGGCTAAGCATTGGATTTGTCATTTATGTGGTTGAATGGGTGATAATTCAAGGAAATTGGTACATGACCATAAGGCATAGGAGGGTTATCTTGGAACACATACAAGCTATTATAACCCATGAAATAAGTTAAACTATTGCAAATGCCTAAAAATTAAGTGAATGGTGTGTACCATCTTTCCTTAGATATTGGTTAGATATGTTTTTCTTGGGAAACTAAGATATAATATTATTCCTCCTTTGTGATCCAATGGTTGATATTTCACATGAAGATATTTCATTCAAGTTTTCCCTAGCATCGTCCTCATTTTTTCCATTTCGAAGCAAGCTTCATGTGCTTTGATCTAGGGTGAATTTGTTGGGCCAATTTAAAAAAAATAAATTATCCTCTTGGGGTCAAACATCAGTGCCAAGAAATGGATTCAAAGAAAGTGATGTAAAATCAATTATTTCATCAAAGTCAAATTCAATGGAGCCACAATCCAATGCAAAACAAGTAGGCTCGATTTTCTGAAGATAAGCTTGCTTTCTTATTGTACTATGTTTATGTGGATTGCATTGGGTCTGCAACATAGTTGGGTGTTTAATCTTGTCTTCATTTACCCTCAATAAGCTCATCCTTTCCCCCTCATCACAAACCTCCATTCTTAGTACTTTCCTTTTCTTTGAATGCACTCTAAACTTGTTAGCAAATCCATGCAATAACTAGTCTTTCTTGACCATAATGAATGAAAAATATAGTGAGTGGAATGCTCACAAATTTGCACGAACAGTTGTTATTTGTGTGTATAACATATATCATCACCAATAAACCTTATTACAACAAACAACACAAATTTTAAGTGGGCTACATGTTTCTATATTACAAAGAGTATCTTGGCTATCCACTCTCCATGATGTCAAACAAGGGGAGTTCATGGCTATTGACATACATAATGGTATAGAAACAATGTCTGAGTCTGGAGATTCAAATTAAGGGAAACCAAGGGAAACCAAGATTGGTCTTAACCTTAGGCTAAGCATTAGCTTTGTCATTGTATGTGGTTGAATGGGTGAAAATTCAAGGCAATTGGTACATTATCATAGGGCATAGGAGGGTTATCTTGGAAAACATGCAAGCTATTATAACCCATGCAATAAGTTAAACTATTGCAAATGCCTAAAAATTAAGTGAATGGTGTGTACCATCTTTCCTAAGATACTGGTTGGCTATGTTTTTCTTGGGAAACTAAGATATAATGGTATCCCTCCTTTGTGATCCAATGGTTGATATTTCACATGAAGATATTTCATTCAAGTTTTCCCCAACATCATCCTCATTTTGTCCATTTCGAAGCCTTCATGTGCTTTGATCTAGGGTGATTTTGTTGGGCCAATTTCAAGAAAATAAATTAGCCTCTTGTGGTCAAACATCAGTGCCAATAAAGGGATTCAAATCAAGTGATGGAAAATCAATTGGTTCATCAAAGTCAAATACGATGGAGCCACAATCTAATGCAAAACGGGTAGGATCAATTTTATGAAGATAAGCTTGTTTTCTTAGTGTACTATGTTTGTATGGATTTCATTGGGTCTGTAGCATAGTTGGGTGTTTAATCTTGTCTGCATGTGCCCTCAATAATCTCATACTTTCCCCCTCATCTCAAACCTCCATTATTAGTACTTTCCTTTGCTTTGAATGCACTCTAAACTTGTTAGCAAATCCATGCGATAGCTAGTATTGCTTGGCCATATTGCATGAAAAATATAGTGAGTGGAATGCTCACAAATTTTCATGAACAATTATTGTTTGTGTGTATAACATATATCATCACCAATAAACCTTATTACAATAAACATCAAATTTGTTAAGTGGGTTGCACGTTTCTATATTACAAAGAGTATCTTGGCTATCCACTTTCCATGATGTCAAACAAGGGGAGTTCATGGAAATTGACATACATAATGATATAGAAACAGAATATGAGTCTGGAGATTCAAATGGAAATATTTGTATCAATCAGAGATTGCAAAATCTTCCAAGAACCCATTTTATCATGCAAAGCCATCTTGCTTCAAATACTGAAAAGTTACCAAAGCAAGTCAATTTTTTTGTCAAAATGATAGGGGAATATGTTTCTATTGTTCATTATGTGGATGCCTCATTTAGAAATTTCAATTCTCCTACCAATGAAATAGTCAAGCAAGTATGGTCATTGTCCAATAAGTTGAATTTTGGTTAAGTGAAGCTAGAGCAATTTCAAACTTCATATGTTAAACACGTTGTATCTTTTCATGACTAATAAAGCACCGCACCCATTGAAGTGCTTAGTCAAACTATCGATATATAAATCAACATAAGATCATAAAGGATTATAAATCAACATAAGAATATGATAAAGGATTACTCACAATTGATCGATATCACTGGAAAGAAAAACAAATTATATGGTCTAATTTTTTCCCAATGATAGGACATCATAGAGTTCAACCCTATATATGGATCCTTCTCTTCTGGGATCAGTATGCCACACTTTCTACACTAGGACATGTAACACACAAGATAACAACAATGTATTTCCATAAGCACAATAACAAATTATCCATTAATCAAAATAATTAACACCACAATAACGAGAAGATTGACTCCTCCAGGATCAAATAAACGACACCATTGAAAGAGGCTAAGAGTTCATGACATGGTAATCACAAGACCATTTCAACCTATTATCGCACAGTTTGTAGTAAGGATAAAATATAGATATGAAGGGGCAAACTGGCGTAACTTGAACCAATCCCACCCAATGTCACCTCAATAGGAAGGTTCTTTCTATTTAGGGAGGTAAGACCCAGAGGAGACGTCCCCGATGACCTGGGGTTTTCAGAAGGCAAAGGATTGTAAGATAAAAGGTAAATTCCCCCTCACAAGTCACCACCGAGAAGATAGTCCAACTAAACAACCAACAAAGAGAAAGTATAACCAAAAGGAGATGCACCTGCCCGAGACAAAGCAACAAGAAATATATGCAAGCTTACTCGCGTGGTTAGTACTTCATATAATCAATGACTATCTGGTATATAAGCAATTGAGAAATAAATATTGACGAAGTCAATGTTTATATAATAACAACGATGTACAATATCACTTCTTCAATAAATGTTGAAAGAGTATAGCATTCAATGTAACAATTAACACTTCATTCAGGTAATGCCTTTTAACAACCATTCAATTGCTCATAAGTAAAACGATAGTTGCACAATGATGATAATAGCAAAGGATGATGACATCAAATGAGTTAGTAGGGTTAGTATAGGCTAGGGTTAGAATAGTTAGGGTTTTTTTCAAAGTATTAAGAGTTGTTTTTATCATAGTACTCACAGGCTAGGTCTTATATCAGTGCGTTCCTAGGGTTAATGGAGTCAAAAGGAGGACATAGAGGTTGAAGGATCAAGGAAGATAGTAAGACTAAGGACGGGAGGGTCAAGCCTTGAAGTGTTGCTATGACAAGGCCTCAAGGACAAAACCCTAGGGGAGAGAGGCTCACTTTGGTGTAGGGGAACTAGGCCTTAGTGCTCTCTCCTCCTTCCTTAGATCAATGGCAAAAACGGTTAGCTCAAAAAGTGGCATAAAACTAAGACAAGAGGTTTTACCAGCAAACCCTAGAAAAACAACTCATCAAGGTGTAGGGGAACTAGGCCTTAATGCGTCTTCTCCTTCTTAGCCCAATAAGAAAAACGTCTAGCTTGGAAGAGGAAGAAAAGAGTGTTGCTAAGGCAAGGCTCTATCTCTCTTCAATAAATGGCTCAAAATCTCGACGGGAACATGAGACAAGGACCTACAATGTGTGCTTGTCACCTAGGGTTTATTCAACAAATCATAACAATATATGCAAGAAATAACAATACAACCATTCAATTAAGAAGTTTTGCAGAAATTTACTGACATTTCACCAAAAAATAACATAGCAAACCCTAGTTGTAACACCTTCCATCAAGAGAAATGCCAATAGAAATCCAAAAATGCCTGCCTTCAACAAGTGCGCCTCACAATTTCAGCCAAGAACCTCAAGTATAGCGCAAATTTTAGACCTCACTAATGAGTGAGTGAGAGATGATGAAAAAATGAAGGTGAAAACCCTCAATTTATACAATACAATGACCTAATTTTACATTTTAGGTCATAAAAACGTCGACAAGGCCAAAGTACTAAAAATCATATTGTTTTACATTAAATGCTTAAATTAAAACCTAATCAAGCTAAAGAAAGATGTCATGCCCCTTTAAGGGTGACGTTATCCCCTTCCAGGGCAAATGCAGCATCCTGGAGCAAAACGTTAGCCCTCCTTGGGCTTCTCCAAAGTGCTACACGTGCAAACACTGCCAAATCTGTCTCCCAAGACGTCCATAAGGTTGGATGATGTCATGATCATCATGGGTAACGTCCTGGGCCTTCCAGGGTCAACGTTCCAATGGAGAAGGCACAACTCCCCTAGGTCAAGCTCTGTCAGGGTGCCTCTGGTGGAACGTCCTCCTCTTCTCCGGTGCAAAGCCTCTGACCATCTATGTCCTATCTGTGCCCCCTAATGGAGTCCCAACATCCATTTGGTGGGCTCTTCAGCCCCATGGAGGTCCGAACTGATCATCTCCCCATGTGTACCGGTCCAACATGATACTTGTCCGTCGAGCATGATTCTGCACATCAACAACTACGCCCTCCATGGGCTCATAAGTCGCAGGGATCATAGCAATATCAATCACATCTCATCATCAATATTATTAAGCATGTGCATAAGACCCATATTACCCTAGTTAAAAGCTCAAGGACATTATACAAGCCTGCAATACAAGTTTGGAGAAAGTGACAGGGTGTCATATTGGGCTAGTGTCCATTGGAAGAGGAAATTTTCCGAAAGAGACCTCATATGAGCCATGCAAGTGGGTGATGTGGATAAGGGATGTCCAGGCAAGTGGGTGCAATGAGAGCAGAGGGTGCAAATCTTTACCTGTGGGTGCCTTTGTAGAAGGTGAGCTCCACCTGTCCCGGATGCATTTTTTTCCAAGCCCATTCATGCCTTTTATTCTTTATTCTTCATTCTTTTATTCTTTATTGCTTCTTCTTCAAGAGGTTAATCAGGGGACACTGCCCTGGCGTGGTGACCAGTGGTGACATTGTTATCCACAAGTACTTTCACAGAAATGAGAAGGTTGGCTCGTGATGAGACCCCCTTTCCCTTGGCCATGCAACCAAGGGTCACTACCTCGGCGTGGTAACCAGTTGGTGGTAATGTCATACTGCTAGGTACTCATGGACCTANTGATAGGTCAACCCAGTGCCCGAACAAGTGTAATGGGATAGGTGAGCGGGAAACAAGATGAAAAAGTGGTGTTATGACGGGAGAGGACGATGGCTTTTCATAAATCCCCCTAGTGGCAAACCAGAACCCACGGACACAGGCTTACTAGGGCATCCTGTCAACCCCCCCAGACATGGAAAAGCGGGAAAGTATAATATCCAAGCATTTGTTAGAAACAAAGGAATTAAATGCACATATTCAAGGGTTTTGATGATCAAAGTGGCACATACCATGATACCTGCGTTCATTAACTCATGAAGCAAGAACCATCTCTGACACAAGACCAAGTTGATGGTGATGGATGTTGTTGTTGCTGGCAAGGTAGAGGCGCTAAAAGGGAGAAAAGATGGGCCCTCCAGGGCCATGCTAAAGTCGATCCGGCTCTCGGTACTCCATGTCTAGGACCTGTGGGCCTCGATACATGATCTCCTAGTTATCCCTAAATGTGGGGGATAACACAACCAAACCAACATGTAATCGAAGGAGAAAACTCTCATTAAAGAACATAAATCTTCAAATAGAAAACCCCACATAAGTTATAATTATACCATGATAAAACAACAAAATCCAAGGCATGACAAGCCATTGGCCACCTCTACTACTCGATCTAGGATTTGTATAGAACTAATATGTGTAACAATAGGATATGAATGGGATCCTTCTAATCCTACTTACTGACAACTCCTTATTAAGGTAGTGGGCGATCCAGCTAAGGTTTGTTTGGTATACCATATAATAGGTCCAAAATCAAGGAGTCTCGAGATCCTCCCATGGGTCAAGAAACTAACAAATGGAGAAAAGAGGAGAGCCCCAACATTTTTGTTTCATAAGCCATTTTTTTAACATATTACAACATACAATAGAGAAAACCTTGCCCTATATCTATGCAGGAGATTGTAAAATTGTTCCAAGCATTCATTTTCTTTTTCTGGCAAAGAAAACTCAGTAATCTGAAGACTGAAATATTCCAAAAAGCAAGGACGGGCTCCAACAAAAATCACATACACAATTAAAGTTACGAATTTGGCCGCATTTCTTACCGAATTGAACAGAGAAGGATATCCAGACGCTATCAAAGATTCAAGACTCGTGTTTTTTCTCTACCTTTCTAATTCCCTCATCTGAATTCCCTCCATCAAGAAATCGTGTGTGATTTATACCAAATGGGAGGGCCAAATTTCTCCCAGAAATCCTTTTGTTCTTTGGAAAACGAGCAAACGGAAGATTAAAGTTTCTCATACCACAAAATTGGAGCGAATTAAATCATAAACCCTGATTAAAACCAAATGGGAGGGCAAAATTGTTACCAGAAATTCTCATATTTCTAGAAATTGGGCGAATGCAAGATTGCAACTCCAAATTTGATGGGCTAAATACATATTTTTTTTCTCTCTCCCTCATAGAAACCTAGGCTAATGCTTTATATGGTTTTTCTTTTAAAATAAATTAGGGGCGAAGAATTAAAGTTTTAAAAAACCATTATGATAAAAAAAAATCGCCCATAAAAATTGGGAGGCCCCTTAATTTCGCCCATGAGAGAAATTTTTCCCCTAAAATCATCCTTGCTCTCGAGTTGAGGGTTGCTACAATAAGGATGTATGAGAACAATATTGCTAAGTTTAGAAACACTGAGGGCTGGTCAAAAGAGATTAACTGCAATATCAGAGTCAAACAAGGTTGTCCCTTGTCCCCTGCCCTTTTTGGCATATACATTGACAAGTTAGAAGATTGCTTGGAAAAAACAGGTTGTGTCGGCCCTACTCTCATTGGTATAGTCATCAATCTTCTTTTTTATGGTGATGATATCGTTCTTATGGCAAGGAGTCCCCGTGATCTTGAAAACCAACTAAGAATCCTCAAGGATTTTTGCTCCAATATGGGTATGACTATTAATGTTGATAAGACTAAGGTCATGATTATTAAATCCAATAAGATCCCTTATGATACCTTTGTATATGACAACAACAACTTAGAGGAAGTGACTTCATACAAATATCTTGGAATTGATATTCACCACAAGCTCAATTGGAATTATAGCACTGAGAAAATGATTATTTGGGGATGGAAAGCTTATTATGGGCTTGAAAACAATTGTAAATCAACCGATCTTTGGAGTTGGGATAAGAAGAAACTCCTCTTTGAGACTCTTGTTACACCTATTATTCTTTATAGATGTGAAGTCTGGAGTTGTAGTATCTCTCGTGAATCATGGAGAAAGATAGAGCAAATACAAAATAATTTTATAACCTATAATCTCAAAATTAAAGGAAATACACCCTATCCCATCCTCCTCTTAGAAACAGGCCTCTCCCCCATTGAGAGCATGGCTATGACTAGATACCTGATGCAACCCCCCCTACTCCCCCGTAGGGCTGCGCGACCTCTCGGTCTTGGATCTCTGATTCTTGAGTCAAAACACAGGCCCCCTCGGCTTCTTGGTGCAGGTCTGACAACAACCCGCGACCTTCCCTTTCACTCTATCGTGAAAACTCAGAGTGTCGGCTTTATCTCCTTTTCGGATAGGCCCTCTCTTGATATGACATAGGGATATGACTACATGATTGCGGGCGCGGTCACAAGCGGTTTGGAGTTAAACTGCTTTTGGGCCCGAAATGCTTCTCTAGCCTACACGTGTCCTCCAGACGAAACCACGGTTCAAATTGCAGTCTGCCTTCGATTCCTTAACCTCCTGGCAACTTCTGTCCCCGCAATGACACGGGATCGTCGATCTCACGATCTTGACGATAATGTCCAAATCAACATTTAGATCTACGCCCTTCTCATCTACAGACTAGATCAACTCCCCTTGAATCAACGATCAAGGTTCTCTTTGCAATTCCGGACTCCGGGAGTTTGAAATCTCAAACTCAGCTTCCTTCCGTACTTCACTCTTCCGGAATTGGCGATCTACAGACACCTGTCCCGTAAATCAACGACCCTGCCTTCACCTGGGTGTTTGACCTTTCAAACTAGATCAACGGTCCAACTGCCCCTTCTCGATCGACGATTGAGATTTCCTCCGGGTCTCCGGACTTCTGAGATTTCAAATCTCAAACCTCTTTTTCCCTCTGTCTCCAATCTTCCGGGATCAACAATCTGCTGCTGTGTGTTCTTCCTTCGCATCGACGACTCTCGTCGTTTCGGGACTCCGTCCTGCAGTGTTCTCAAATCTCAACACTAACGAGCGCTAGCTCTTCTCTAGCTAAGTCTTTTCCTTTCCATGACCACGGTTGTGACCACTTTGCCTAGCTCCAAAGGCGTTTCGCGTTTCGCAATTTCGGGACTTCTGCTGCAAGTTACCTTGACTCCTTCGATTCCCGAAACCCTGAAAGGGGCCTAGCTCTAGCTAGCTCCTCCCTTATTCTTCATACATGTGACCCCTTTCCATGACCTAGGGCCAAACCTTTGAGCGTGTCCCGATTTTGGCTATCGGGAATTCCCGATGTAGTTCACCTTCGTTCTCCCGAAATGTGAAATTTCAATGCTTCATATCTGATGACTCAGATCCTTCCTCGATCCCACGACTACGATCAAATCGCGATTTCGCGTATCGCGAGTCCTTAGAGTTCTGCCATTTAACTTCTCTGATGTGCGAGTCAATGAAACGTTGATCTTTCGCCACGCGTCCCTTCCGATGGACGATCCTGATGATTTCACGAGTTCACGTTTCGCGAGTTCTCACGACTCTCCCCTTTGACTTCTCCCATCTGCAAGTCAGTGAAATGTTGATCTGCTGCCAACAGTCCTCCGACGATGGACGGTTTTGATGATTTCAGGACTTCGTGTTTCGTGATATCCACTCTCCTGTGCAACTTCAACAAGGTTAAACCTTGTGCACGTTCTCTGGATCCAATGGTTGTTGGTCCACGCGCCAGATCCGACGATTCAGATCTGTTTCCTACTATGCGCTCTTCTGGGTGTCTGGACGTGAGATTCAACAGTCCAGATCACTCCTCTGCAGTTGATCTAAAGATAATTGTCGCTCCTCCTCCTGAGCTTTGGCTTTCTTCCTAGATTTGGAAGGTTTCCAATGTTTCAAAGGCTTCAACCTTTGGCTCTTCTGCTGCGAGTCTGTGACTTGGACCTTCCCTGCGTTCTAAAGACGTTGTCTCTCCTGAGCTTTGGGACTTGGAATAAGTCTGCTCTTGCACACTCCTCGTGCTATCTATTCTGAGCTTGATCTTCCTCGAAGATTTCGATCTCCCACACACACCTTGCATTCTCGAGATTTCTTCAAACTCAGATCCGAAGGATTTCTTGAACAAGAAATCTTCTCGCCCTCATGGCGTTCTTCTGCTCGATGCACTCCTTGCAGAACTTTTTCCTCACAGAGTATTTAGCAACTTTGTTTCTCTCGGAACTTGACACAGAGTTCTTCTGTGCACACTTGCACTGACTCAATGCCCACCTAGCAGAGCTCTATAGAGTCCTCAATAAGTCTGGTTCTCTCTTAACTCGATAAAGAGTTCTTTCTGTGCACTCCTTGCACTTTCGTCGATGAAGGTCCAAGGGTATCCCTCCTAAGCTTTCCCTTGAGGTTAAATCTCTGTCAACGCACTCTTTGTAGACTGTGTGCACTCCTTGCACTCG
>JASDQU010504639.1:94892-113363 GCA_032191745.1 Picea mariana | reverse complement strand
GTGCTTTGGCAATGTGAGTTTCACCTCCTTCTCTCTTTTTATCTAGACATTCATAGGATTTGTGTCCATTTTTCCCATAGGTAAATCATTTTATTTCTCCACCTCTGCCTCTTCCTCTTCCTCTAGTATGAGGAAAAGTATTTCTATCAACATACTATCCTTTCTGTGAGCTTCCTCCTTTCTCAATCTGGGTTTGAGTTTTCTTCCCCTCTTCTTTAGATTTCTGAGTTCTGTCTTCGGCAATTGTTTTGCCTCTGGCTTGACTTCTGCCTCAGCCTCTCTGACCTTGCTTTCAGCTAAGCTTCTCTTCAGCTTTCAGAGCCATTTGATAAGCATCCTCTACATTCCGAAGGGTCATCATGCTCATCTCGTCCTGTATGTCATATCGCAGACCATTCATGTACCTGGCAACCTTTTCATCATCACTTTCCTGATGACCTTCTCTGATGTTTATCTTGTAGAACTCTTCAGTGTATTCTTTCACTGACATCATCTTTTGTCTCAAATTCTGCATCCTCCGAAATAGAGTAATTTGATAATCCTTGGGTATGAATTTGGCTTTCATCTTCGCAACCATTCTATCCCAACTCTTGATTTTATGCTTCCCTTTGCAGCGTCTGTCAGCCTTCAGTTCATCCCACCATAATGTTGCATGCCCTTTAAGTCTTGTGACAGTGTGCTTGACCTTCTTGTCTTCCTCGACATCCTCATAGTCAAAATATTTATCCAGAGCTCTAATCTAGTCTAGAAGTTATTCAATGTCCAAGTTCCCCTCATACATGGGAATCTCCATTTTTTCCCTGGCACCTATCCTTGCAACAGCCCTGAATAGGCATTCATCTACTGCAACTTCTTCTCCTTCATGTCCAACTTCATTTTCACTTTCAACCTCGCTGACATCCCCAGCATTAACTGTGTGCCTTTGTGCTATCTCCATGTCATCAAGCCTAGCACGTAGTTCACGCATTTCTCTTTCCATTTCTGGATTAGGCATTGGCCTATCTCTTCTTCTCAGAAGCATGGCTAATAAATTTCTCTTTTCTCTGCTTCAGAAAGAAAAGAAATTGTTCTTTGCTTTGATACCACTTTGGCGTAGATCCCCCTGCCCTCGGGTTGAGAATCTGCTCAGTACCTTCACTACAACCACGTCGAGGGTTAATTGGCCCCTTCGTTTAAGCCGCAAAGGACTTTGGATTTCGAGGTTTCACAATCCCTGATGTTGAGCTCCTCAACTCTTCCACTTGCCGAAACCCAAAATGTCGATACGCCAGATCTCTGACCATGTTCTGCTCCTGCATCGGGTTTTTCTCCTTTTTAGGGTTTCGAACTTTGCAATTTCATGAGCTCTTATGTAAGCTTCCAGCTCCCTAACCTCCACAAACCATGAACTTTGAAATGATATCTCTAACGGGATCAATGGCTATAAGTCTCCCTTCAATCCGATGGCCCGCATGGTTTCAGACTTTCGGGCAATGGGAGTCCAAGACTCCCGACCCCAGAACACTGTCCTCTCAGGTTCCCGAACCCCAAAACACTGAATTTTCGAAATTCCCCCTCACACTATTTTGCGTTTCGCAACTTCGAGTGTTCTCATATGAAGAGCCCAAATTCTTGTCAACGGGAATGTCAAAATCTCGATTCCTGGAATCCCAAAATACCACTTCATGATATCCCGGATTTCACAACTTTGAAATCCTAAATAAAAGGGCCCAAGCTCCTTTTCCTCGAGACTTCCAGTATTCCGAATATTGATTTTTCGAAATCCCGAAACTCACATCAAGTTCTGTCGGGACTTGCGGCTCTAGGTCTTTCACTCCACTGTGTACCAATCGCTTGTCTTCAGAACCTCTGAAATCCTGAATTCGAAAGTTTCAAAATTTTGACCTCGTCACTCTTCCTTTATACACAAAACTCTTTTCGTGTTTCGGGGATTTAATCAACCAAAGGGTTTGGCTTGCACTCCGGACTTACAAACTCCAAATCCCTAAAATGATCTGACAGCTCCAACAAATCAAGATCAACGGCCACATTGATTCTGGGTTCCAAAATAATGGGCTCATCTACCCTTATCCACCTTGCAGCTTCTGTAGATCCTACAATCCTTGCTATTTTAGGGATTCTCCATAGAGAATTCTGACCGTTCGACTCTTTCCTCAAGAACCTCTACGAAATGAACGAATGTCCACTCATCATGACCTTCCTTCTTCAAAGAAACTTCACTTCACTTTCCTTTGAATACTTCAAAGGCACTACCCCTTTTGAGCTTCTCTGATAAATTCAAATCTTGAAAAAGGGCCTCTTCTCACACTCCTTGCGACAGGCCTTCAAATACTGTTGTGTATTTGAATCTCTAGACTCTATATAACTCCTCTGCAACAACAGTCCTTCCACTCCCCTTTTAGTTGATAAGTCCTAAGACTTTTGACACCTGCGCACTCCTTGCATGGCTCCTGTGATTTTGCACTTCTGTTGAAATGAGAACAATGGTATCCCTCCTGAGCTTTCAGAGATGAACTATGAACTTTCGTCAACGCACTCCTTGCAGACGTTTCACTGCACTTCTTGCGGGAAATTCTCTCAGGTAGAGAAACAATTGAAACTCATTCTCTTTCTCTCTCAGAATTTAAACATGAAAACATATACACATGGAATAATAACAAATGCATGACAGAGAGAGTAGGAACTGTAAGTAAACCATTCAGCATGTATACACAGAAATCATCATGACACCATGAACCTAAATCAAAGTTTCATATATTAATTCAGAACTTTTGTACATGGGTTCTTCTCTACAACTCTCTACTACATCTCTCCTCCTCTCTATGTTAATGTTCTAATTCGGATTGATACAATGATACAAAGTTAAGGGTGTCTATATTCATTTTCCCTCCTTCTCCTAAAACTGTCTAATCTGGAATTTAAATCTACCTACTTTCATCAACTATGCATAAATGCCTCTACCTCCTACAGATGAGAGTGAATTGCTCATGATATGTTTACAATATGTAAGTACGCTCCCCTTTAACCATTACAATAATGCTCAAAAACATTTCCAAAACGTGTGTCGTTGGCCTTCCAGTTGTCTCCCCCTTCACGCTCTCTTGGCTAGTTGCTTGCGATGCTCCTGCATCACCTAGAGGGTGCACTTGACATGCATGAGGCTTGGAGGGTGCACCACATGTGCATTCATGATATTCTCTTCACTCCACTTTTCTAAACTAGTTTATTGATGATTGGATGGTCACCTAACTAGGAATAGGTGCAAAATAACTCATGTTTTTGTCAATGTGTTTCCACATCTCTCTAGGGATCACTACTATGGTGCATTATTTTATCCATATAGAGTATATCATGTGTATTTTTCCATTCTCTCATTTGGTCAATACAATTATTTATTCTTTCTCTCAAAAAAATTTCTCCTTCTCTCAACTTTGGAAGTTTCGTGTTCAATTGTTTCTTGTTAGATTCTCTGTGTAGGTTTCGACCAAATTTCACATTGTATCAGAGCCCATAGGTGCTAGTAAAAAGGTGCACAAACAACCATTTGCAGGTTTAGAAGATATAAGCAATAAGAAAGAATGGAATTTTCCCTATTAGATATTCTAATGCCATACATTTAATTCTATTGGAAGATGAAGATGTGTCTTCTTCTTAGAGGAAGGGTCTTATATCGCATAACCATGGAAACAAAAAATGAACCCACATCGGCAATCGAGAAATCTAATTTTTTCAATTACTTTGATTCGGCCTACAATCTCATTTGCATGTCCATCTCTCCCACATTACTTGTTTCATATTGAATATTCCACTACTCCAAATGAGGTTTGAACAACTCTGGAAGGTATCTTTGGAAAACAAGATGAGATGTGTGGCAACATGCTCAGTATTGAGTTAAATTCTTTAGATCTAATCAGTTTTGAGAAAATCCAGGACTTATTCATGAAGTTCAAATCCTTACTACTTCAATTAAAAGGATGCAGGATCACTAAATCAAAGCAATAAAAATAGTTGTTTCTTGTTAATCTATCAAATTTGGGTCCAGAATATATTGTCTTTGTTTCTTCATTGCATACAATAAGGATTGCATCGAGTGCATCTTGGAAAATTCCTTCATTGGATGTATTCATTGAGTCCTTGGCACTTAAGAAAGACAAGATCATCAAAATGTGATCAAACAAGACATCCAAAGTGCATGCACTTGTTGTGCATGAGACAAGCAAATCCAACTATAAATCCAAACATAAATGAAATGTAAAGAAGGATCTAGATCCAAGGAAGGCATGCAACTTCAAACCTTTCGATGACTCTTCCAGCTCAAAAGAAGGAAAGGGAAAGAAAGGGAATACAAAGGCCAATTATTCCAATCATGGTTACCATCTTGAATCCTCATATATGAATAAAAACATTGACCTCATGGCACAAACACTCCAACATAACAATCTTGGGGACTGCATTCCTGAAAATGCCAAGAAGAAGTCGAGAGAAAAAAACACCAAAAACGCAAGGTAATGTGCATGATTTGATTGAAATTAATTCTTCTCCAGGTGCATGAATCATTTATTCAGGAGCATCACACCACATGGAATCCACAAAAGATGTCCTTTCATCTCTAAAAACATGCATGGGTCATCCCATCTCATTGGATATGACTCCCCATTTGAAGTCTTTGGACAAGGGAGATTTGAACTCATAAATGGAAGATTCAAGAATGTCCTACACATTTCAAAACTCTGTGTAATTATACTCTCTCTATATCAAATGACACATAAAATCATAAGGAAAATGGTGAAATTCACACCGGATTCCATGAAAATATTTGACTTGGAAGACAAATCCAAAATTGTTGTAGGTGAGGTAGATCACAAATCTATATTGTACACATTTTCTAAATTTATTGCTAAATCAAATTCCAAATTGCTACTAACTCATGCTAGTGATTATAGTCAGATTTGGAATGAAATATTTGGCCACTTAAATTTCAGGTACATGCAAAAACTCAACAAACATGGGATGGTGGAAGGATTGTCGGACATACAAATTTTTGATGGAGTTTGTCAAGGATGTGTTCTTGGCAAGCATCCACAAGAGAAATTTGAGAAAGGGAAGGCATGGAGGGCCTCCTCTCCCTTGGATATTTTTCACAATGACCTCATATGGACTTTCCTTTATCCTTCCATAAGAAATCCCATATATGTGTTGAATTTCATTGACAATTGGTCATGGTACACATGTGTGTACTTTCTCAGGAAAAAATCCAAAGTGTTTGAGCATTTCAAGGATTTTAATACACATGTAGAGAAGCAGTTCGGGAAGATGATCAAGATCCTATACACAATCAATGAGGGGAGTATATAAAAAAGTATGTACACCATCTTTGTGATGAAGTGGGTATTCAATTACAACACACAGTTCCAAACACTCTACATCAGATCAAGGTAGCTGAGAGGAAGAACTGATCTTTGAAAGAGATGGCATGTTGAATGTTGCATGCAAAGTCCCTTACCTCTAAATTTTGGGCTGAATCCATTGAATTTTCCATGTACATACGAAATCAACATCATCATAAATATGTGAATGACATGACTCATTTTAAATCCTGGAGTAGCAGGAAACCAAAAGTGAAACACTTCCACATTTTTGGATCACGCACATGGGCCTGTGTACCTTCGGCGAAGAGGAAGGATTTGGAACCCCAAAGAATATATTTCATATTTTTGGGCTATCATGGAGGTGTGAAGGGATACATATTGAAATATCCTTCAATAAATACGTTAATCATTGAAAGGATCATCCAGTTTGAAGAAAGTCCCATGCATGTCTCTCAAGAACCACATGCAAACAATATTGTACTTTCTCTTGTAACAAATATCCAAGATGATGCATCATATGAGTTGGATCAGATTTCAAATCTGATATTCAAATGATTTTTGGAATATCATGAGAATGCATGTGAAGATTCATATCAAATACCCAAATGGGCATAATCCACCCTATAGGAAGCAGGAGATCTTGTGGGGGATCCAGTGGATACGAGGACAATATCCCAATTTGAGGAGTCACCGCATGAACTCACAAGCATGGAACCATTAATGTCTATGCACTACTACATGGTTCTAGCCTCATACCCTTGGACCTATGTTGAGGCTAAAGGGAATCCCTTCCGGAAAGCAGCTACAGAAGAGGAGTACAACTCCCTCCTTCATAACCAGACTTAGGACTTGGTTTTACTTCCTTCAGATAGGAAGATTGTTATGTGAAAATGGGTTTACGGGATGAATAAAGAATAAAATGGTCTTGTGGGAAGGTACAAAGTTGGATTGGTGGCAAAGGTATTTCATCAATTTGACGGGATTGATTATGACGAGACATTTTCTCCACTAGCAAATATGGATTCCATATGGTTGGATCTTGCCATAACAGCAACAAAGAGGTGGGAGGTCCACCAAATGGATGTAGAATTCATTTCTTCACAGATATATCAAAGAAGAGATCTACATGAAGCAATGCAAGGGTATATACAATACCCTTCTCTAGTTTTCTAACTCAAAAAGTCACTTTATGGCCTCAAGAAAGTGCCTAGATCGTGGTATGCTAAGATGGATTGTTACTTACTCTATCAAAATTTTGTTCGTTGTAAATCAAATACTAATGTTTATAAGTTGAGAACGTATTACTCTATGTTGATTTTAGTGTTATATGTAGATGATATATTAATCACAAGTAGTTCAGACTCAGATATTTTTGTAGTCAATATTGAATTGCTTGACAGGTTTTCAATGTCCAACATGGGTCCATTACACTTTTTCCTTAGTCTTGAAATCAACAAAGTTGATTCAGGAATCAATTTGTCTCAGGAAAAGTATGTCAGAGATATCCTTTTCCAATTCAACATGATCAACAGTAAACCAACAACCACTCTTTTCTTATCATGGGTCAATATTGAGTATGGAGGGGATACACCAATGGTGGATTGTACCAAGTACATATAGGTAGTGGGAATAATTATTTACCTCACTCACTCTCGTCCAGATATCTTGTATGTAGTAGGCGCAATTTCCAGGTACATGCAAGAGTTGCATGAGCTACACTAGAAATATTCCAAGTACATCTTCTACTTTGCAAAGGGTACTACCAATCATGGGATTCATTATGAAGTAGGTTGTACATTGGACCTCATTGTCTTTACACTTTCAGATCAGGATAAAGATAGCACAGATCATAATTCCACTTTAGGGTACATGCTTAGTTTGGGATCTGGTCCCTCTTTTTGGTTGAGTAAAAAGAAATCAATGATTGCTTTATCATTAGTAGAGGTTGATTACAAGGGATCGGTCAACATTATCATTTAGGCACTTTATATACATAACTCACTTAAATTTTGCAGAGACCCAATTTAGTGGAAGAAAAAAAAACACATCAAGATCCACATGGATTACATCATAGAGTTTATTCATGATGGGATCATCAACTTCTAGTATTTTCCTTCCTCAAAACAAACTATCAAGATCTTCACAAATACCTTCACTCAGAAGAAATTCCACTTTCTATGTAGCCTTCTTGGAGTGAAGGACACAAATGTCTTTCTTTTTCAACATTGTATTTTGAGGGCGGGTTTCCCATGATTTTTTCCCCTTTTACATCTTTTTCAATACGTTTCATTTTACTTATGTGAATTGTAAAATGGGTACCCAACATGGCTTCTTTCTAGGACCCATTCATTATGTACTCCCTAGTAGTGTTCAAGGGGGGTATTGGATATATCACATGCCCACCTAGTATTTATTTTCCTAATTTTATTATTCTATGTTGAGGGTGCCCCTGATCAGAGATATTCACCCCTAGATGAAGGCTCCACCTCCTCTTAAGTCATTACTCATTTGTATGTCAATTAGACTAGTGGAGTCAATTCTTGCATGGAAACCTCACTATTATCACAAAGTGTTGCATCTCACCTTGGGATCATCACCAGAAGGGAGAAATTGACATGCATGAGGCTTGGAGGGTGCACCACATGTGCATCCATGATATTCTATTCACTCCACTTGTCTATACTAGTTAATTGATGATTGCATGGTCGATTAACTAGGACTAAGTGGCAGACCACTCATGTTTCTATCAGTGTGTGTCCACATCTCCTTAGAAATCACTATTATGGCGTGATAGTTCAGCCATGTATATTATATTATGTGTATTTTTACATTCTCTCATTTGATTAATACAATTCTTTATCCTTTCTCTCCAATTCTTCTCTCCTTCTCTCAACTTTGCAATTTTTGTGTTCAATTGTTTTTAGTAAGATTCTATGTACATGTTTAGACATACAATCCATTGTTTCTAGTAAGATTCTATGTACATGTTTAGACATACAATCCATTGTTTCTAGTAAGATTCTCTGTAATTGTTTCTAGTAAGATTAATTAGTACTCATTTAGACATACAATTCATGCCTCATGTATGGTGAATATGAATAATAGTGGTTGCACAACTAGTACAAAATAATTGTATGACTAGTACGACGGTTGGCTGAAGAGAAATTAGTGGTGTACCAAGGAATGGCTATTAAAAGAGTGACTGGCGGTTTTCTGAAGAGGAAAACAACATTGTACGATAACATGACAGTTGGAATATTGCATAGTAGTTGGATGATGAGAAAAATGGTGTTGAATGGTGAAAATGGTCGCTGGTTGGAAAGGGAATGATGTTGTACAGTGAAAATGGTAGCTGGGAGAATGGTATGATGGTTGCACAAAAAAATGGTTGAGTGTGTACTTTTTTTCGTTCCATTGCTTTGCCAATATTTTGGATCTGATACCAATTATAGGAAACCAATATAAAAATAATTATATTTTATAATTCATTTCAATGATTGACATTGATAAATGGACACCAATTTATCTACTATGGAGTAAATGGGATGCAACTTTTCACATGGGTATGATGTCCCTTCATTTACTTACAGTAGTTAAGTATAATTATATTTAGGTTTATTACAACATCAAATAGCACATGTATATGGATTTTTATTCCACATAACCTTGATTATACCAAAATCCCCCTAGGTGCACCTAAAATTATCCTACTTAAACCTTTCACCCATCGTGTTGCGATATTACGTCAAGAAAAAAAATTGAGGAGATCGCTTTCTAGTACCTGGGAATTGGGTTGAACAACTAAGGGTACAGTATAAACTCCTTAGTTAGTGCCATAAGATATTGGGCCAAGTACTATTGTTGGAAACCTACACATATATAAGAGAGCTATAGAACTTGACACTCTTATGTCCTTAGGACCTTGCAAACCCTAGCCTCTACAACACTACCATGACATTCCTACATAAATTGAACTATCAATAATAAGTTGGGGATGTTATTAGTGCAATAATACTTACCTGGGATTAATACTCTAGGAATAGAAATTTGGAAAAAATAGGTATGGGCCTTAACAACACCCTTGCGAGAGACCTATGTCAAAACACTCTGTGTGGAGTGTTGATCACAAGGGTACTTCTCTCGAGTAATTTTGTTTTCAATAAACCCAACAATACACTTATTATTAGCATGTCTCAAAATACTCCTAGTGAGGCACTAATCACATTTTTATAACTCTATAGCAATATTTTTTGTGGACCCAAGACTACGCATTGGAAACTAGGTCTTAACACATGGAAAATAGGGTTACACACTGGAAGATTGAACCAAAGTGATTAATGATAAGTTGGATACCCTAACACTCACTCTCAACTAGATTTTGAGGTAGCTTCCGAAAGGGAACAAACACAGGAGACTCAAATGAATCCTTCCCTTGAGAAAACCTTATCAAAAGGGGAGCATCGTACTCAAACTCCCTTTCATTAAAAAAAAATGTGGCTTTATTTTCCCAATGTAGATATGAATTATTTTGATAGGACTGATACTATTGGTTGGGTCACCCACATGGAACATTGTTTCCCCCTACATGTCATTATGGATGACATGATGAAACTCCGAGTGGGGGTGTTATACCTAGACTCATAATGCTTGAAATGGTGGAAATGGCATAAAAAATCCTATGGGGGTTACATTTCTTGGAGACAATTTCATGAAAGCCATATATTCACATTTTGAAAAGGACCCCCACTATTTGGAAATACTAACCAAGTTATGCCAAATAGGCAGGACTTTATAGACACTTTTGAGCAATAGGTAATTCATAGATAGGGTTTGTCTAATTCCTTTTTTAAAGAATGTGTCATCAATGATCTTTGGGAGGAAATTCGTACACAATACTTAATGCAACACCCAACTACAATGGTTGGAAGCCTCTCAACATGCCCCCAAAGCACAGGTGATCGCCAATGCATAGGTAAAAAATATCCTCCTTTAATTTGCTCCCTTTCCCTCCTATGGCATCTACTACTACTTCCCCTCCATATCAACCCTTGAGGGTCCATAAGTTATCTTAGGAATAAATGGTGTAACATATCTATCACCTATGTTGAGTCTCGTCACTGCGGAAAATGACTAAGCATGCTAAAATTGAACTAAAAATTCCCCATACATATAACAGAAAACCAAGGGGAAACAGACCTATAAAACTACAACAAATAACATGCCAATTTATCCATGCATCCAAAGCATTTATAAATTCATGAATGCATGCAAATCCAACTAAACAAAACACACCATTCAGATAAACATTTACACGGTGGAATAAAATAAGAATAGAACATAAACATGTATCTTTTAATAATTAACCAACTAGTTGCATATGAATGATGAACCTCCTAGCCATAGGCATTGTTGTTCATTTTCTCTCAACAACAGGCCACCCTCGAGCTGAGGCAATGAGTCCATAAGGATATCCATCCCATTGGTTTTCCACTCTCCACACATAGCAGCCCCAAAACCTAGGTTCTACTCCCACAACAATTCCAATCCTCTATCTCTCTCTTTTCCCCACAACCTGCACTACCCAAGGAATGTACCCCCTTCAATGCTCATAGTCCCTCAGGCTATACCATTTTTTTATCAAGGCCCCTATTGCACTCGTTTGGCCAAGAATATATCATTTGGGGACTCTAAGAACTCTCAGTTGCTTCAGGATTTCTCACAGGAGCCTTCACAAGGCTCTTGAGTCATTTCCTCAGCAGGAAAAATGAACTATAGGATTACAACCCATTTTGCAGGCACACAAGCCTCTTTCCAAAACTAACCACAACCCAATAATAGTTTCATTCAAGCACAACATGGTTGATGGTCTTCCCAACACTTAAATCCTCTCTTGTTGACCAAAATCTACAAGAAAAGTGGTCTTCCATGCAAGAAAACGTGACTCTCCCCAAAAATTGCCCTTCTAACCATATGAATTTTCTCCCTTTGCTTTCTTGCTTGACTTGAATTACAATTTTCCCCAAGATGATCATACTCATGCCCATGCTCTCTAATAACTATGGGATGTGACTTCTCACACCCACCCTATTACACGAGTTAAATGATTGGCTTTGGGAACACTCAACAACAATTAGAAGGTTATACACAATGATATTAATTTCAAGAATGTGGGTTTGGATTAATACCCATGCATAAATCCCCCTTGTACCTCTCTCTCTTGTGGAATCATATCCCCCTATCATTCTTCATCCCTTTCGTATCGCAGCTAGCAATTAGTAATTTTGTTAATTATTCCAATGAACATAATATACCATTCGACCTCCAGCCACATTAAACCAATACAAGCTCTTCACCCCAACACATCGGCTCACCAACCTAAATCACATTTTTACAATTACATTATAATTCATAGGGATGAAAACTGGGTATATTACAAATGGTCAAGCGCCAATGCCTAAAAAAAAATATAATTTTGATGAGAAGTTTTTCAAGGGGCATAAATACAAGGAACATAAATTCTTTCAAATGGATTTATCACAACCTAGACATCATGAGGACATTTCCTGGGACACTATTATTGAGATGGAAATTGAGGACACAACAATTCCACCTCTAGATGACCCCATTCTCAAGCCACCTCAAGAGGAACCCATGATCGCCCTCCATTATTTATCTGGCCTATCCACTCCTTAGACACTGAAGTTGATTGGCTACATCAAGAACATGAAGGTGGTAGTACCCACAAGTTTATTCAAAGGGGAATGGTTGAGAAAATCAAATATTGTTATGTCCATGTATTACATAATTTTTCAAATTATGATAGCTAATGGAGGTATGATGAAAAGGGGTGGAAAGTGTGAGGAGGTGAGACTTCAACTAGGGAAATATCAGCTCAAATATATTATGTTCTCTATTGAAATGGGTGATTGTGATGTGGTACTTGGCATAGAATGGTTATGAACATTGAGACCAGTTACCATAGAATTTTAGGAATTGTACATGAGGTTTACTAAAGATGGGTAAATACATACCTTGAAGAGACTTCATCATAAATTATCATTTCTCACCAAATGGAAAAGTTATTAAAAAAAGACCAATATAAATCTATGCACTATGATATTGTTCTACCAATCAATCATCCTTATTCAATTTCTCATTATACTTTATTAAGTATGATGTCAAATAACTCGAACACATTGTCCATTTCTGGAATGACCGAGAACGGGCAAATAGGAACTATTAATCAAGTGTTAGACTCTCAACATTTAAATTGTAAATATACTAGTTGGGAAAAACAAAAATTTATATATATTCAATGATTAACATTTATAGAGAATACATATTATCATTGAGATGGCAATTCAAGGCAACATATAGAATTCAATTTGCATTTGAATTAAGGCACGGTCATGCAACCACTCTCTATCCAAGGAATTGGGTACCTACAATGGTTGTTACACAAAAACAATTCTCCATCTACCCATGTGTTTTCATTCCCTTGGCATTGAGATCTACTTCTACTATCTTTCTTTATTCATTGGTGTTCAGAGCATTAAAATTTGGCGTTGTCTAATTGTTTTATGTTTTGGTCATTTATGTTGGAATCAGAAGATTTAAATATGCACAAAATTACAATTTTTTTTTATTTAAATTAAATTTTTGAATACAAAAATAGATTGAGTGTACTTAAAAATCCTTGAGACATTCAAATTATACAGAAATAACCACTGAAATCTGCAGATACAACAATTATTCACCAAATTTTGAATAAATATCACCCAAAAATATACTAAAAAAAAAGCAAAACGTAGAACATTTAACCTAGCCTACTGCCTAAAATTTCACCACTATAACCATGGATTAGTAGCCATAGTGATGGGTTGAATTTGCATAAACAAAGTTCTGTTTATTTAATTGGAAATTACCTTTTTTTTCTTCCAATAGAAAATTTACTCAAAATTGTATTATAGTATAATTTTGTTTACATCTTCAAGGATCCTTAAACAAAATGGATCATTCAGTTCCAGCTCAATACTAAAAGATCCCACAACTATCCATAAAAAAAATTCATACAAACCACATAGGGCCTAAAGACATAAACCAGCAAGACAATGTTTATCACTTCATAATAACAAAACAAACTATAAATTTCCTGCTACCAGTGGAATGATAATCATGTTTCACTTCAACTTGGAGAAATTTAAAAGAGATTTATATGGGTAAGTGGACCTCTAGCCCCACCTATCCATTGGAAAAAGGTTAATATGTCTTTCGGTTCCAAGAGAGCTTGTTTAGATAAAACGTCTGCCTCCTTATTGAAATCCCTGTAAATATAATGAAAGCTAATACCTTGAAATATAGTGGTCAAATATATTGTTCTATGCTTCCATCCTTCGATGTCAATCGCCTAAAGATTACTCTTATGATTTATCGCATCAATAACTACCTTCGAGTCCCCCAAAACCCATATATTTTGGATAGACCACATATTGGCAAGTGTAAGAGTAGCCCAAACTCCCATAAGCTCTACTTTTGTGTTGTTGCCTTCCCCACAGTTGATGTACCATCTATATATAGTCAACTCTAGAAATTTGATGACGCCACTAGCTTGTTGGATGCCAATTCACATTTTTCTACTATCTTATAAGTTGCCTACACTAATATTTTGCAAACCCTAATTTTTCGTCGCAATTCTCAAATAAACAACTCTTTTATTTTTGCGCTATTTACACACTTATCTGCGCTCTTGTTTTCACGACTGTAAGCGTGAAAACTTGGTCTTTCTCTTTCGAAGTCGCATTAAAATCTTCAATGAATTGTCGTTATCATTCTTATTGATATGCCCATTGCATTTACATTTTATTTATCGTTATGCAGTTGGAAAAACCTTTTGATCTGTACTCATTTGAACATTCTTTGATTGATTATCTAATTTTGTTTCATGAGTGATTGAGTTTGTGATACATTGGTGATTGGATTTACGTGTTATTTGATCAATTTACTTGGCACATTGGTATACAAACGCAATGGCACATTGGTTAAACCCTTGGTGTGAATTGTTGCATACAACACTTGATATTGGTTTTGATTTGTGTGTTTGGTTTTAAAACTATGGCATAACTTTTGATTGCGCGAATGGTTTATCCACTTACCAAAGGTTTCGATTGATGGATTGAAATGGAATAATTGTAACACATATGCGTTGTGATTTGAATAGTTGAAAGTATCGGTGGTTGTACCATGGTAATGACTATTCTGCATGGACAGAAATAGCTCCACCACCTTCGCATGATGTCATTAATTCCTTCCCTTATCCCTGTTTCACCTCTGCTAGCATCGGGTAGGCCTTCCAGCGTTCTGATCCTGTGTGTGTTACATTCAAACCCTGGCTCGTTCACATCACTTACCGTCTGCTCTTCTCCATGGCACCAGTGGTGCGAATTGAGCCGAACGGTAGTCAAGCCCTGCTATTGTTCGATAACGCCCAGAAAGATTTGCAAGATAATGGTTGGCTCACATTTGTATAGAGGTTTGAGGGTTTTAATCTATTTGTTGCACAGCAGTTCGCCCTGACTTTTGATGGGTGTAGGGACAAGATAGGTGACATTCAACTTGAAATCAGTGAAGGGTTCATCATCTTTGCCATAGGATTACCAGCCATGGGCTAGCGATGGTTTAAAAACTCTAAAGTTGAGGAGGTGCCATGGTCATTATTGTTCCTCTCGTGGAAGGTCACATCCTGTGACAGAGGTATGCCCATTTCCATGCTTAAACCAAGGTGGCATGATCTTTTGATGGTGGTTAAACAATTCGTGACCTATGAGGGTCGGTATGGACTCGTTTTTCTTTATCACCTTTGACTGTTAATGAATTTTATGGGTTATCCATTGAATATGCCATTTTATTTCCAGCGTAGTCTTTATAAAATGGCTAAGAGGTTTAAACGAGAGAAGGCCGATAGTAGCTTGTTCCACCATGGCCTGATCAGACTCATCATTGTTCATCATTTAAACCTCCATGGTGATAGTTGGAAAGCTTTTATCTCTCGAAATGGTTTTGCTGATACAGAGCCTATCCAAATTGACAAGCTTGTGGTTAATGAAACTAAGGTCGGGCCACCCGTGCCTTTCCATGTCCTATTGCCCTCTCCCAAACCCTTGATCGACCCTGATATCGACCTACCTAACATCTTAGCAGACAAGGTTGAGGCTATAAAAAAGCCTGTGAGTAAAAAGGTTAAAGGTAACCTTACTATCAACGGCAAAGGTAAAAAGAATGCTTGAATTATATCGAGACTGGCTCAGAATAAACCTAAACCAAGTATTGATCAAAAGCCCATAGTCCTCAATGAAGACTCAGACTCTGACATCGAACGCTTCCTAGCTGGTGAGTACCCTTACTCCTAAGGTCTGTGCTCCGAGCCACCCTATGACTTCGTTTCTAATTTGCCCCCGTGCCTAAGGAACAATCCTAGTTACCCAGAGATGAAGCTACCTAACGAAACCCTCGGTGATTTAAACAAACCCTCACCTGCATTTTCGAAGACCGGACATTCGTCATGTGACCAATGTAATGTATGGTTGGAATGTTACTATATTGACGTTCCCTTATTACAGTTGAAAATCAAATCATTGCAAAACCAAGTTGCAGTATTGATTAGTGAAAGGGACAAGCTTCAAGCAAATGATAAGAATCAGAAAACCATTGGTTCCATTGTATTTAGGAATGTCAAATCGGCTACAGCCTTCATCAATTCCAAACTGTTATGACCAAGTTGTCTGCTCATCATCCAAGTATGAATTTTGATATCAATTTCGTTTTGTGAATTGCTAGGATTAATATAATGATTTCAGTTTGGTTTTCAAATAGCTCTGTCCATCATTCGAAATGACTCTGTCATATTTTTTTGGATCCTGTACATTGTTTTTGTTTTGCTAAAATTAAATGAAGTTATGATTTGGTCACAAGATTCGGTCGTTCCCAGTTTAGCAAGTGATTGGTTTTTCAATGGTTTTGATTCGTTTTTCTGTGGGTTTGAGTTAACGAAATCAATGGTGTTTGCTTTTGCTTGGATTTTGTTTGTATTCAACCTGAACAGAAGTTTTTTATGCTAAAATTAGGACACGGTTCCATTTTCATTTAACATGATGTTGTTGTCATTGGATATCAACGGCTTTAATTTAGTTCTTGTGATTTGATTGTTGAAACGATTTCATAGGATTGAATTGGCTCGATAAATACGATGTAATCTATTAAATTGGAATAACGACTCTGTTTTGTCAACATTTTCGTTTGGATTTGGACTATATCTGAACTGTGCAAAAGATCTCTGCACCCAAATCATAGAACTGTTTTGATTCACAACGACTATGTCAAACTCAAACTGTATGATTCACTTGGATCGTTGCATATCTTGAGTTAGTAAGATTGTTTTTATGAGTTGGATTCGTATCGAAAATAGACTTGATGCCGCTCTGTTGATTTTAATTTTCAAAACGATTTTGTTAACTCAGATTGACATATGTTATCTCTGTCGAATTCGTATGAGAAAATTCGGTTAATGGTTCATTTTGAAATGAATTCAAGAAATGATTTCGTTGAATGTCAATCGATTTTGTCTGCCCCAATTAGAAATAACAAACGATTGGACAAGTCCTACAGGCCCTGTTATCAACCATTTGATTTCATTATGATTTCGTTTGTGATAATTTACACACTAGTTTTGATTTGATTCGCTAATAGCATGGATCGTTTGTTATGTTTAATATAGTGCGATCAATTTGAGAAAATGATCCATGTTAATTTGATTGGATTCGAGTGATTTTGTGGATAGCTGAAGCAACTATTTGTGATTTCAATTGGTTATGAATCGATTTCATTACTATCGGTTATCCAATGTGATTCTGTATACCCGAATTGGTGATAACATATGGAACAGAGTACATGCATCTCTGTATTCGTTTGATTGATCTTAGTTTTGTTTGCTCTTAAATTAGTATAACAATTTAGATTTGAATGATTCGATATTTGTTTAATAGTGTGAACTTAATTAATTGAATTTTGAATTGGTTTAATATGATTCTGTGTTGGATTTAGACCAGCTACAGAATCGCAAGATTCTGTAGCTAGTCTTTAGGATTAGATTTTTATCAATTCTATCAACAAAATATCCTCTTAACTTGTCCATTTTTTACCTCTTTCAGGTACATTCGAATTGCATTGTGCATGTTGTGGCAGTCTAGGAGATATTTGTGTGATGTAGTTTTTATTTTAGGTTGTTAGTTTAGTCAAACTTGGGATATTTTCCCAGATTTATGTAAATAGTTTTAATAACTTCCATAGGGATGTTTTACCCTCTGGGAGGTCTTTAAATACTTATTATTTTTTGTAATAAGGAACATCCTCACTTGTGGGAGAACTAGGCTATGGATTTCTGATACAGACTTAGATGAAAGTTGATGTTTTGTTACAGCTTTCGCTTTCAATATATCAAACTTTTGTTTCAAGTTTATGCATATCAGTTTGCATTTGATTATAGACTACTTTAGCTATCATAATCTATTGCAGGATGATATGATTTGATTAATGTGCTATCCATATCTGATCTCTTTCATTATTTAAAAGTACAACAATTACTTGGTTTCAGTTAATGAATCACAGATTTCTCTTCTTCGTTAATTGAATCATTTTGTATAGATCTTTGCATACAAGTTTATCTAACTGTGAAGATTTATAAATCATAAGATTGTTGTATTTTTTATGTCTTGTTTGTCCTGTAATCATATTTGAAGAGCACTGCATCTTTTTGTTTACGAGAAGCTCCTGGATAATTCGGTGCGGGTTTCCTCCCTCCGATCAGCTAAGACCATCATTACACATAGGACAAACATGGAGCGTGACTTCAGGTCAGTTTGTTGTTTATTTAATAGTTTATTTGTTAGTATAATTTAAGTAGTTTAGTTAGATATATGTGTAGTTTAGATTTGTAGTTAGAGTTAGTATTTTAGTTGTTTAGTTTAGTTAGTTTTTGTTTTATTTCTTTTCATAAAATTATAAAATCAAAAAACAATAGCTCTCGCTATCTTAGGACAGAATACAAATG
>JASDQU010504639.1:71242-86273 GCA_032191745.1 Picea mariana | reverse complement strand
ACATCAATGACAACCAACCTTAATCAACAAAGTTTACCAACATACCCAATTCTCTTTAAAATCTATTTAGGATAATATCAATCTCCCTACATTCCTATACTGAATATTTAGTCATTATAAGTACATCATCCATAAAGAATAGATGTAGGATCTTTACTAATCTAAATACCTTCATGCATGTTAGTTTCCCTTCTGCCTCACCTTTCTTTAGAAGCAGACTAAGTCCTTCCATTACTAGTATGAACAGTAATGGGGATAAAGGACATCCTTGTCTCAAACCTCTACCACTCTGGAATAAAGAAGTAGTATCCCCATTTATCAAAACTGCAATAGTCACAATGGTCACACAACTCATTATCCACTTGGTAGTCATAAGTCCAAAACCTGTTTGTAGTAAGGTCAATCTTAGGAAATCCCAGTTAATACAAACATATTCCTTTTTTAGGTCAAGTTTCAATATTAAAGCCTTAAAGTTTTTCAAATTAATGCTATGTAAGAATTCTTGGGTTGTACCAATGGCATCCAAGATTTGTGTTCCTTTTAAAAAACCCAATTGTTCACCAGATAAAGTCTGGGAGAGGATAGGTTAATCTTATTCGCCACAATTTTTGCAATGCGTTTGTAACACAAATTACATAAAGCTATGGGTGATCTGGATTTAGGAGCAGAACGAACTGAATAATAGACTGAATACAATAAACATAGAGATATGAAGAATAACACAGATATCCAGGGAACAATATCTTCTATTGAATTAAGAAATAGGTTGAAACTGTAAAATTGTAGAACTGAAAACACTTGCTCGAATGGTGGTAGTTACCTCTTTGAAGAGATGTGGATGTTATGCGCATTAGTAAAGTAGAATGGATTACAATGAGAATCCAGAGGCCTTTTTGATACTACTCATGAATGACAAAACCATAGACATATGAAAACCTAACCCTAGAAGGTGAAACGTCAAAACTCATGTGGGCCCCTATGGGTAAGTTGGTGTAAGTTGGTACCTCGACTTCCCAGGGTTGTAACTTTGCATACAACCTTTGTTTTAGGTGTGTGATAGCCCGTTGGAAATGTATTTTAGAGAGATACACCTTATGTTATCAAAATCTAACTTTGTTTATAGTTTGACTATGACGAGCCAAAAAAAAAACATTTAGGGCCGCAAAATAGCCCTGGAAGTACAGCAAGATGTGTTGACATGAAAACATAAAAAAATAAGCCAATTGGATTAGGCAAGAGGCCACCAGTATCCACCTAGAGGATTTGTGGGGCTTCAAACATCCCTAGAAGTGTATAACCCATAATTACAAATAAGTACAGAAGAACGTGTTGAACAAAAATAGACAAGAGGAGCCAGTTGGAATAGGTAGGTGGCCACTAATATCCACCTGGATCAATGGGTCTGTAGTCACCAAAAGTGGAGGGATTGTTGAATTTGGGTATAAGAGCCAAAAATTCTAATTTCATGGCTCTTATCACTTCACCTCTTATCATGGAGTCCCCAACCACCTCCAGGAGCTCATATCTAATCAAATCGAAGAATTGAATGAAGAACTTGACCATCCAACCATTAGGTCTCGGTATTTTTTCCTTTGCAAAAGATTTGAGAACTTCCCATAACTCCTCCTTAGTACATGGTCTTTCAAGAAGTAAAGTTTCCTCCTCCTTGACTAATCAGGGAAACAGACTGGCTACAGTAATCTATTCATTAATATTAGAAAGACCCGACTCCTTGAAAAAGATTTTATAAATTTGTTTGCCTTTTTTTTTAAGATCCTCTTGTCCAGTAAGTACCTCCCTGTCTTCAGCCAGAACTTCCCATATATGTGTGTTGTTCCCATACATGAAAAAAATTTGTATTTAGGTCCCCACTTTTTACCCAAATTGTTCTACTCTGTTGTCTCCATCACTCCTCTTCTTCCAGAAGAAGAATATTTTGTTATTCATCTAAATACTTTATGTGACTTTCTACCTCTACTCTCCTTGTTCCCCAAGAATTCTCCAGATATTAGGCCTGGAGTTCCTCCTCCAGTTTATCTAATTTAAATATTTTTTGTAATATTTGTTGTTTTGACCAAACTTTGACCCTTTTCTTTAAACATTTCAGTTTCTATACTAGCCTTCTTTGTGCCCCATATTCTTGTAAGAAATGTCTATCATTCCAGACTTCATGTACAATTTGAGAAAAATCAGTCTCCTTTAGCCACGTCGGATTTAATTTGAAAGGGTAAGCTGACGGATAAGCAATGTTTTATATCTCTAGGAGAAAAAGAGCATGATTAGAAAGAAAAGGATATGCCACCCATGACTTGTACCTTCCAGATAGGTTCACTAGATATTCATATATAAATACCTGATCCAACCTTTTTGTGATACACTCAGCTCCCATTCTTCCATTTTGCAAGGTAGGGACTACTTTCTCGGGTAATATATCAACAAGCTTATTTCTTTGAAAAATGTCTTTAAAAAACCCTGTCGACTCGTCCAGAAGTGTTGTATCTCCCTAAACCTCATCAGCATTTAATGTGAAGTTAAAGTCCCCTGCTACTATTAGATTTGTGTAAGCTAGCAAACCCCTATCAGATACCTTGTCCCAAAAAGATATTATGTCTGAGAAAGGACCATAAACATTTAATAGAGAGAGTTGCCTTTTGTTTTCACAGCAAGTACCTGTCAAAAGAATACCACCACAACTAAGGTAAGGAGCAAGATCAAACTTTAAAGGATCCCAGGTCACCAAGAGACCCCCAGAATTTCCAACAAGATAATCACACAAACTAACCACTTAGGTTGAAAGGCATTCATGAATAATCTAGCCTTCATAGCATCCACCAAGGTTTCTTGAAGAAAAATAATATCAAGATTTGTCCTATCTAGCAGTCTACAATAGGAAGCATCTTTTAGAGTGCCCCCCACCCCTCTGATATTTATGGAGACCAAGATCATGATTTTTCCCTGACTAGGGCTTTCATGCCTCTAAGCACCCCATTATCAGTGTTGTTGGTGGTAAGAGTAACAAGAAAAGTAAAAACCGAAGCTGTTTTTTTACGGACACTCCTAGTTTTTAGAGGAGAAATCTCCATGCCCAAACCCCTCGACCAAATGAATTCCTTCCCAGATCTATCCCTGGACCTATCACACAAACCAGTTTCTTTAACCGACACATCTCTTCTAAAAATCGACCTTCCCTGATAAGTGGGAATAGGAGTTTATGGGTGTTTTATATGTACTAAAAACACACTAAAAACCCTCAATTAAATTGTCAACCCAGGGTAAGTAAACTTAGAGTTGTAGCAAAATATATGCCAAGGTAGAAGTGTCGGTAGTATTATAGTCTAACTAAGGAAGTGTCTATCTAAGGGCTAATCTACTCAAGCAAGGATTACTAATGATCAAACTCTACTGAGCAACTCAAACAATGTACCATAAGTAACCTTTGAATAAAGGATCAATGGATAGTTCTAGGAAAGAAAATGAAAACCCTACCTAGAGCAAACTAATTCAACAATAAGCAAAAGAAAACTATTTAAGCATAACAATAAGCAAATGAAAACTATTCATCTAATAAGCAAATAACAACAACAAACTACTTCAACTAGCCTACTTAAATTCAATAAGAAACTATCCTATGAAAGCAAGTAAATAAACAAGCAAGCAACTATTCTATTAAAGAAAGTAAACAAGTAAGCAAAACAACTAGCTAACCTATTAAAGCAAGTAAACATCTAAATAACCTAGGATAACTTCTAAACTAGTCAATAAGCAACTAATTAAACTAAGAAACACGTGAACTCTATTCCCAAACTAATCTTCACAACTATTTCTAATTCATAAAAGGAAATCTACCAAATTTGAAAGCATTATGATGATAAAAGCAATTAACAATTAATCTCTATGATAGCAAACTATCCTTTAATCTACCAAAGAAAGAATAATATCTATCCTACAACAATAATAAAACTATCTTCTAATCTATGAAAGCAAGGAAACTATCTTCTAATCTATGAAATTCAAATGCATTATATACTAATATAAGCAAGCTCATAACTGAATTCAATCATTAACTACAAATTGAAATTGCAACCTAGATCTAAGAAAGAAATTGCATGAAGGAAACTAAACTAGTTCTATTTAATAATTCAAATTGCAAAAAGAGGGAAAATACTCACAAAACTGAAATTTAAATACTATTCCAGCATAAGGTAAGTAAGCAATTGAGCAAACTAAATGGCAAATTAAATGAGCAAAACTTAAACAATGATTAGATAATCAATCTAAAAATGAAAACGAAAACCAACACTATCCATCCACTGAAGCCCTATCAAAGAAATCACGAATTAAAAATCTGTTCTAAAACTTTGTTTTTATCATCTATTCCAGCATAAAAGAAAACTTAATTTATCATCTAACTACACACATGGTTAGTCTCTAAGATTGCAAGCTTCTTCCTATCATCTACAAAGTCATTGCATATTAACAAGATTCATCATAATAACCTACAAAACTAAATTAAAACAATTAAATCATAAACAACAAATTAAATAACAAAGAAGTAAAATAACATTTCATGTACAGGAAATAAAATAAAAGACATTTGTGCTACTCAATCTACAAGCAAATTCATAGAATAGTTACCCAGACTATTGGTGGGCCCCCCAGCAGTCGTGGTTACTCTTCAAAGGCACACCATGAACTTCAACAACACAAAATTTACCAATAAAACTAAAAACACAGGTTTTACACAATTCTGGCAAAATGAAAAAGGCAGAACGGAGGGAAATTGTCTTTTCCCTCTAACACACGAATTCTTCACTTCCTTCCTCATTGTATGACCACCACGATGGTATTTATAATATTTACAGACCAAGTGGTCGACCACTGGAGGGTCGAACCACTTCTAAAAACAACAAATTACATTAACGATGCCCTAAATGCCGAAATGGAGAGAGCCAATAATCGCCATGCTCAACAACTCAAACCGAGTTTTCAAGAGTTTAGTAGCTAGAGGGGGCAAGCACGAGAAAATCCCATGTTCCCAATTCACCCATCACTGGCCGCCAATACCATAACCACCAAATCGCCCATCATTTTTGTGCAGGACAGAGTGCCGGATAGAGTGTCGAACCAGGTACCGAATTGACTACCGGATGGAGTATCGGACTGAGTGTCGGAAGAAGAAACATGATGTGATTTTTCCCTGTAACACAAAAAAATGCGAATTAGATTATTGGAAACATAAAAACATAATGAATTATACTCAAGATCGACATAAAACACAAATTATTCATACCTAGTGTAGATCATAGCGTTTTGGCACAAAATTCTTCAAAAAGCTTCTCCAAAACATGAAAAACACATATATGCATTCGACAAAAGTATCTAATTACTGTCATAAAACCGATCATATCTTGGGCCCAACATTACCTCCACACCTAAGATTTTGCAGGTCCCACTGCAAACAAACAGAAATTTCCCTTCATGACTAAAGTTGCGAAGGAGGGGGTGGATTAGCTTTAGAAGCTTCTCCCTCTTTCCTGGGGGATTTTGACTTAGGATTTTTGTGGTGTTTCAATTGCATCCAGTGACTATTACTGGTGGCAGTAATATCATCAACCCAACGTTGTAGAGAATTCATCTTGGCTTGTAGGACAACGTTATCATTGCGTAAATCACAACTCAGTTTTTCATGCTCTCTAAGTTTGAACTGGAGGGTTTGGATTTTTTTGGAGGCTATTGATAACATGTGAGGAATCCTTGAAATCTATATTATACCCTTGATCCTTTAAACCATGCAAAACAACAATTTTACCTCTGTAAAATTAGTTCCAAAAGTGACTTCCCATAAGCGCAAGAATTCTGGCCTGGCGAACTTGTGAAAAATAGGTATCAAAGTGACACCTGTAACTACAAGACAGTAACTTCTATGTATATACTGAGATAGGTTTTTGTTTTTAAATATTTCCTTGATAAAAGCCTCTCTAGGTTTTCTAAAATTCACTTCTAGTTGTTAGGAAAACACGAAAAGAAAACATAACTAAAACAGGAAAAACAGAGTGTTTTATTTCCTGAAAAACTAGGCCTCTAAGAAAATTAAATATATCCACAATCATAACGTATATTAAAAAACTAAGAGGGGTTATTTTTTTTGGGTATTTTATGAACACAAACCTCCTCCAGTTTTCAAAAATAATTTCCCATTTGTTCATAATCCAGACTTGAAGTTGGTTACTCACAAATTACAGAAAAAAAACGTGCTCTTAGCATAAATGCGGTGTGGTCTTTGAGAGAGTTTTTGGAGGCCTTCCCAGAGTATTTTTGGGCTAAAAGTGGTATGGTTGGAAATTTTATGATTTCTTCTAGACAATGGAGTCATCAAGAACTGCAAACACCTTCTTAAAACTCCTGAAAAACTGACTTGAAGTCAAGCTATCCAAATGTGCAAAAACCCTCCTATAGAGACTATATTTGGGGAATTTCTCTAAAATAATAACACATGTGCATAAAAGGAAGGAGGCTTTTGTTTATTGGTATATTATTAACAAAAACCTCTTTCACTTTTGTCAAATTCATTTTCCTTAATTCAGAAACCAATTTTGAAGTAGAACTTTGACCAAGACAATCATTTGAAAATTTATGACAAAGAATGATGATATAACCATGATGAACATTTATGACCTTGGATGAGTGGAGGGATTAATATTGACACCTAGAAACACCAATGACAATTTTACAACCAAGATATGTCAAATTGTATTTGAGAATTTTATTTTGAAAATATTACAATTTGACCTAGTAACCCTATCAATCACATGAAAAGTAAATTTGATCACTGGTGACAAAACTGACAAATACTAAAAAAAGGCTTGGTTTTTACTGGTATGCATGGTGAATAGGAGAATTTTTATTGCCTGTCATCGATTTGTAACAATTCAAACAATTGTTCCTCTTTTCATAAGCTTGTAATACAGATGGAAATAAGTATTTAGCAGTTGTTATCGCTTTGTATTTGTCACAAAGAGTAGTTAAGTATAAGCAGTCTTCTATAGAATAAACATAAAATGCACATCAAGCTTATAACATACACAATGATGTCAGCATTATATAATTTAGTATACCAATACAAACAACTCCTGATATAATATCCCAAGACATTGTAAAAAGACAGTATGCAAGAATTCCTAGTTCCTCTTCTCATGGGTTTTGCTATACAAATGGGTGGTGCTTAGCATTGTTTTAGCTCAGGAAACTCCCCCCAAACCGAAGATATGGCATGTCCTTGTGCCATGAATTAGCAATAGGCTTATTGGTCTTTCCTGTTTTTAGAGGGGGGTTAGCAATAGGCTTCTTGGTCTTCTTGCCCAATGAGGCTACAGGGGTATCTACAAGTTTCTTGGACTTTTGGTCTGGTAAAGGAGTAGCTTGAGCATGAGGTTTTGGGTGGAGTAACAGTCCCTAGATCAAGTGTCTTCTTGCTAGTCTTGATTTTAAGATGACGGTTTTCAAATTGGTAATTGAACTCATCCCACATTTTTCCCAACTCGGCTAAGACAAATGGTTTGATAAAGCCATGGTGAAATAAGTTGTTATGGGGATTAGTTACATTCTTCCTCACTTGGGAAGACTTCCTCTCAATACTCTTTAAAAAGTAAAAGGGGAAATTCAATGGATTATTAAACTGAAAGTGAGATAATAATCGAAAGTGACAGGCTTTAAAGACGGAATATCTACCTTCATATGTGATCAATCTGGTGATGACTATGAGAGGGTTGATTAGCTCCTCTTTTATCCACTCCTTGGAGTATCCCTTAGCTCTAGAGATGTTCTGAAATTTGGTTTTGAAGACCTTGTTATAGCCTGCTCTTGGCAACTGGTGGTGTTTAAACCAGTGGTCTCCAACTCTTGGGAGATTTGTGGCTGAGGCAATTGATTCCTCAGAGGCCACGAACACAGTGAATAGGAGAAGAGGCAGGATAAGAGTGTTCCATTATTATTTGTTTTTCCATCGTGCTCACACAATCCATACCTCTATCTTGCATTCTATAAGGTATGTAATCATAACTCTGTAATGAACAGTTTGTAATGAAAATAAACCAGTTAAGTGGTCTGTTAAGGAAATGTAGAGCAGTTTATAACACATAGGGAATTAGCATTTCAAAAATAAAATAACTATTGATGTAATAGCCTATATCATGAAAACAATACACATAAATTTTTACAAATATTTACTTCTTCTAGGCAATGTTATCATTTTTCAACTCATGAACCCCTCCTCCACACCTAAGTATCGTGACACCTCACAATAAAAAATATAGGAAACTAGTCAATTCTCCCAATAGATGAAGATTTACAGCTTGTTAAGTGTAGAGAAAAATTTCACAGGTTGGTCTGACGAGACGGTTAAAAGATGGGCCCACCTATAGGATAAGAGATCCTATATATAGATAAGAAGAGGTAGGCAGGAGAGTTTCAAGATAGTCTCAGAGTTAGTTCCCAATGAAAATTTTATGGAGTTCATTAACCTTAGTTTAACCATACATACTTCATGTCAGCTTTGTCTACAAGTAATGTCGTACATCAGGACAGGTTTAAAATTATTATTTATTTTTTGTCAGATTACCATCCTCTCTAGGTAGAATGCCCCATTTCCAACAAGCCTGTTCAATACTCTGGTGGGTTTACCTAGTCATACCACAGGCCGGTACCTACTGCTAGCAGACCTGTTCAGTATCCCAACGGGTTAGCCTCTTACACCCTCAAAGACTGGCCCTCCATCTTTTAAGATTTTAGTATAAGGTTGTTTTATGCAAGAACATGGGGGGACAGCTCTAAAAACAACTCTTTCTTTCTTTTTTCAATTGGGATGGTATTTATGTTAGAGGATAACTTTCCATTATATTACTTATTGATTGTCCTGATGTAAGGGGTACTTAAGCAGGCATGGCCTATCTAAAGATATGATATAATCAAGCTATTTAGTGTGTAGTGGACAGTACCATTGAGAAAGAACATAAATGTATCTCTAGGCTCAACTCACTTTCTTCTTTTGTAGTTATTGTGATGTTTCCATGAATAACCGCTAATTATATCTCCTTGTTACTCTTTAATAAAGACACTTTACTCACTTACTCAGGTTTCTTGGGAAACTGTACGAGAGACCTCTAAGCTTGATGGTTACGGTGTCACTTCCTTATATAGTGGTGAAGGTTTTCAAGAGCAACTGCTTCTTAAGATGCCTTGAGAAAAAGAAGATGAAAATCTTTTGCAAAAACATGGCTAACTATAGCAAGTCATTATTCATTCGATGCTTAGCAGACAACAAGGTTCAAGTATAGCAATGTTTTGAAGAAGAATCCTTCTTTTATATTTCCTTGAAACTGTCTACTCCTGGTGAAATAAATACCTACAGAAGTCTCTAGAAAAAATCACACTCTAAAATATCAAAGACTAATGAGATCAATGAGATCAAGTCACTGGAACATGTATCTCATAGTTATTTTATTAAGAAAATGTAAAATGAGGTTGCATTAGACTTAAGCTAAACTAACAACATGCATCTTTTATTTATTGTCCTACCCTAGCTAAAAGGAAAGGGAAAATATTTATTCAAGTGTAAGAACTCTTCCAATGTAACCATGTGCAGAGCAAGATAAGAAACATACTCATATCCATATATGAAAAAATTATCGCAGTGATTACCTGGATATGAAGAACCAACCAACCTACTTGTTTTGGCATCAGAAGGTGTTGAAGAAGAGAATAGTATTGTCGCCTGATGACCTCTTGAAGCCAACTTTAAATGTAATCTTGATGTTCATCAACAATAATTTCTATGCTTTGCTTCATCATGCTATGCAGATCCTCTTCTTTTGGATGATTGATTTCTGAAGTACATAAAGGATCTACTGAGATGGATGTTGAGAACTCCTCGATCTTAGGTCTTAATGATTGCTCTCCACTAGACGTAGTCCATAATTTTTCAGCTTCTTTCGCATTTTGGCAAGGAAAATCATTTTGTAGCTCATAGGACCTTGATTATTCTAACATTTCCATAGAGGTAGATAAGTTCTTAACTATTGTCAAGATGTATTCTTCCTGAAAAGAAGAGATCCCATCTGTTGTTGGGATTTGAGAGAGTTCTTCCAAACTAATGGTCACCTTTGAATTCATCTTGTCATTTGATAAAACTTGGTTCACACAAAGATGATGTCCACAAAGTTAGGATCTCCTGATGGTGGTAAGAAAACAAAGGTTGTATTGTTAGGTTCTGTTGAAGGCTCGAGTGGTATTGCCTCATGTCCCACTATTACTGATGCTTCAATTTATTTTTCTATAGTGCTCCATGTTTTAATCTCTTTTAGAGACTTCTTTAGCTCTTTGGGTTGAGCTAGATCATGTTTTTTGGTATTGGTCTACAAAGCTTGTGAGTGGAATGATCCTTCCCCCAAAAAGGTCAGAAGGAACCTTGGTTGAAAGGTCTGATTTAGATTTAATGTATCTACCTTTTGGGTCTCTAGGTCTGTTCATGAAAGAAAACAAAAAGAAAAATAAAAACTACCATTGGGTTTGGGGGAACCTGCTATAGAAGATGTGCAGGTTCTTACCTCTTGTCTTAAAGTTCCCATGCCACCAAACTAATGCTAAGGTTTAGAAATGATCTAATTCCTACCTATTTCATACCTTGAGACAACTCCCCGGCAACAACGCCAAAAATGATGGGTGTTCTATATGTACTAAAAACACACTAAAAACCCTCAATTAATTTGTCAACCCAGGGTAAGTAAACTTAGAGTTGTAGCAAAATATATGCCAAGGTAGAAGGGTTGGTAGTAGTATAGTCTAACTAAGGAAGTAGCTATCTAAAGGCTAATCTACTCAAGCAAGGACTACTAATGATCAAACTCTACTAAGCAACTCAAACTATGTACCCTAAGTAACCTTTGAACGAAGGATTTATGGATAGTTCTAGGAAAACAAATGAAAACCTTAGCTAAAGAAAACTAGTTCAACAATAAGAAAAAGAAAACTATTTAAGCATAACAATAAGCAAAGGCAAACTATTCATCTAATAAGAAAATAACAACAGCAAACTACTTCAACTAGCCTACTTAGATTCAATAGGCAACTATCCTATGAAAGCAAGTAAATAAACAAGCAAGCAACTATTCTATTAAAGCAAGTAAACAAGTAAGCAAAACAACTAGCTAACCTATTAAAGCAAGTAAACAACTAACTAACCTAGGATAACTTCTAAACTAGTCAATAAACAACTAATTAAACTAAGAAACAAGTGAACTCTATTCTCAAACTAATCTTCACAACTATTTCTAATTCATATAAGAAAATCTACCGAATTGAAAGCATTATGATGATAAAAGAAATTAACAACTAATCTCTATGATAAGCAAACTATCCTTTAATCTACCAAAGAAAGAAGACTATCTATCCTACAACAGTAATAAAACTATCTTCTAATCTATGAAAGCAAGGAAACTATCTTGTAATCTATGAAATTCAAATGCATTCTATATTAATATAAGCAAGCTCATAACTGAATTCAGTCATTAACTACAAATTGAAATTGCAACCTAGATCTAAGAAAGAAATTGCATGAAGGAAACTAAACTAGTTTTATTTAATAATTCAAATTGAAAAAGGAGGGAAAATACTCACAAAACAAAAATTTAAATACTATTACAGCATAAGGTAAGTAAGCAATTGAGCAAACTAAATGGAAAACTAAATGAGCAAAACTTAAACAACAATTAGATAATCAATATAAAATTGAAAACTAAAACCAACACTATCCATCCACCGAAGCCTTGTCAAAGAAATCACAAATTAAAATCATGTTCTAAAACTTTGTTTTTATCATCTATTCCAGCATAAAAGAAAACTTAATTTATCATCTAACTACACACGCTTAGTCTCTAAGATTGCAAGCTTGTTCCTATCATCTACAAAGTCATTGCATATTGACAAGATTCCTCATAATAACCTGCAAAACTAAATTAAAAAAATTAAATCATAAATAGAAAATTAAATAACAAAGAAGTAAAATAACATTTCATGTACAAGAAATAAAATAAAAGACATTTATGCTACTCAATCTACAAGCAAATTCATAGAATAGTTACCCAGACTACTGGTGGGACCCCCAGTGGTCATGGTTACTCTTCAAAGGCACACCACAAACTTTAGCAACACAAATTCACTATTAAAACTGAAAACGCAGGTTTTACATAATTCGGGCAAAATGAAAATTGCAGAACATAGGGAAATTGTCTTTTCCCTTTAAAACACAACTTATTCACTTCCTTCCTCATTGTATGACCACCACGGTGGTATTTATAAGCTTTACAGACCAAGTCGTCGACCACTGGAGGCTCGAACCACTTCTAAAAACAACAAATTACATTAATTGTACCCTAACTGCCGAAATGGAGCGAGACAATAATCGCCCTACTCAACAACCCAAACCGAGTTGTAAACAGTTTAGTAGTTGGAGGGGGCAAGCATGAGCAAAACCCATGTTCCCGATTCGCCCATCATTGGCCACCAATTCCATAACCGCCAAATCGCTCGTTGTTTTTGTGCAGGATGGAGTGTCAAACGGAGTGCCGAACCAGGTACCGGATTGAGTACCAGATGGAGTGTCGGACTGAGTGCCGAAAGCAGAAACATGATGTGATTTTTCCCTGTAACACCAAAAAACACGAATTAGATTCTTGGAAACATAAAAACATAATGAATTATACTCAAGATCGACATAAAACACGAACTATGCATACCTGGTGTAGATCATAGTGTTTTGGCACAAAAAATTTCAAAAAGTTTCTCGAAAACATGAAAAACACATATATACATTCGGCAAAAGTATCTAATTACTATCATAAAACCGATCATATCTCGGGCCCAATAGGAGTTCTCTCTATAAGTAGGGAATAGAGTGTCCAGAACAGCACCCAAAGAGCTTTCTCTTAGCTCGCCCAAGTTCCCTAAAACCAAGTAGTATCCATAACTCCATATCCATATAATTTTCTCTGAGATTTATCAAATCTATAACTTGAGTACTTAACATGAATCATAAAAACCATTAAAAATAAACCATTTTTATATTAATGATTTTATGAGAATCTATACTCAAAAAAATAGGTGTTTTTTAATTGTTTTAAGTTTTGGCATTTTTTAGCCTAAATTTAATGATATAAATCTGCACCAAATCAAAATTTAGTGTTGTTTAAATTGCATTTCAGAATGTAGAAACCAAAACATACAACAATTAAACTGGAAAAAATATAAATCCAACATAACTAAAACAAATTCAACAATTGACTTTTCTCCATTTCTCCATACACTTTATCAAGATAAAAATATCTCTTTAAGATTGTATCATAATACCCTTGAATTTGTAGGTGGCTTACAAAGTTACTTTCATCCATGCGCGTTGCATACCCTCATTACACTCTAAAATTTGTGGGTGGCTTACAATTCTTCGAATCTCTGCCTTTTCAAGGGGTGGCTTTCAACTTTTCGAATCTTTGCCATTTCAAGGTCATTTCCAAGGGTTTATCATAGTGTCTCTTGGCCACAGATATACCCTCTCACACCAACTTGGTCTGTAATCAGTGGATATTCCATCTACAGTTCACCATCACAGAGCTTTCCAAAAATATCTCACCGATCAAAATTCACCTACAGTTCACCATCACAGAGCTTTCCAAAAATATCTCGCCCATAAAAATTCACAAACAGTTCACCATCACAGAGTTTTCCAAAAATAAATCGCAGATAAGAACACATACAGTTCACCATCACAGAGTTTTTCAAAAATATCTCACCGATAAAAATTAGTGCTTAATTCATAGGATTTGTACTGGGTACCTGCTGACAATGAATACACTTCACCATCACAGAGCTTTTCAAAACACCATCATAGAGTTTTTTAAAAATATCTTGCGGAAAAAAAATTAGGGTTTTGTTTAACTGTTTTATGTTTTGGTTTTTTTTTCATAAAATTACAAAAAATTACAATTTGATATTGCTAAAATTGCATTTTTGAATTCAGAAATAGATTTAATGTGTTGAATAACATTTAGAACACTAAAATTATACAGAATAGATTCTATTCAATCCATTCATTTCACCAAAATCTATTTAGTCAGATAAGGATAAAAAACTTGGAAAAGTCCAATGTTTTTAACTTTTTGCCAGTACTATTATTAAAATCTGGTAATACTTTTTAGTTTAGACTAGGCTCTAAAAGTTTTATGTTTTCTATTGTCCTTCCAACTATCATCCAAATCTGGCAATGCTTAGTGAAATAACAATTTTACATTGTATAAAATATGTTTTTGAATGCATAAATAGATTCAACATTCTCAAAAAGATACACTTAAAATATGTAGTCTTCACCACAGAAATCTACAATTTCAACTATCTTTTTAAATTTATGACAAAAATTTAAGCAGAATTCATCATAAAAATGTTAGGATTTCTTCATGTACATTTTTAGACGGTAGGTCAAAGATTCTACTAAATTAAGATTTTTTAGGCGGATATTTGTCCAAAATCCGGCTAGAAGTTGTTGGATTAGTAGATTTAAGTGATTATTTCTGTAAAATCCAAGTACCTTGGAAGTTTTTCAGCATACTGAATCCATTTCTGCATTCAAAAATGGATTCTGAACAATTAAATACAATGATTCATGTAAATTTATATCGCCGAATTCCAACTAAAAGAAACCGTTTCGTAGAACAACTAACCAACACCCATTTTTACTTGTAAGTTGTAACCCATTATTGCTTATTGCTCTCGCTTCTCTTGTACTCTGTTCATTACTGAGCCCATCTAAAACCTGGTAACAATGAGCACAGAATAACAATGGCGTTTTGGGATACCTGTAACAATGAGCACAGAGTAACAATGGCGAATTCCTAAAGTTCACGTGGGTAGCCATGATTGCCCCGTTAACCGAAATTCGGTAACTCGGAAAAGGTTGCCGAGGGTTGCAAGGCGGCATGGGAGACTGCAG
>JASDQU010504639.1:26457-42164 GCA_032191745.1 Picea mariana | reverse complement strand
ATCTAAGTAGGCTAGTTGAAGTAGTTTGCTGTTGTTATTTTCTTATTAGATGAATAGTTTGTCTTTGCTTATTGTTATGCTTAAATAGTTTGTTTTTGCTTATTGTTGAACTAGTTTGCTTTAGGTAGGGCTTTCATTTGTTTTCCTAGAACTATCCATCGATCCTTCGTTCAAAGATTACTTAGGGTACATAGTTTGAGTTGCTTAGTAGAGTTTGATCATTAACAATCCTTGCTTGAGTAGATTAGCCCTTAGATAGCCACTTCCTTAGTTAGACTATACTACTACCAACCCTTCTACCTTGACATATATTTTGCTACAGCTCTAAGTTTACTTACCCCGGGTTGACAAATTAATTGAGGGTTTTTAGTGTGTTTTTAGTACATATAGAACACCCATTATTTTTGGCGTCGTTGCCGGGGAGTTGTCTCGAGGTAGGAAATAGGTAGGAATTAGATCATTTCTAAACCTTATCATTAGTTTGGTGGTGGGGTAACTTTAATACGAGAGGTAAGAACCTGCGCATCTTCTATAGCAGGTTCCCCCAAACCCAATGGTAGTTTTTCTTTTTCTTTTTGTTTTCTTTCATGAATAGACCTAGAGACCCAAAAGGTAGATACATTAAATCTAAATCAGACCTTTCAACCAAGGTTCCTTTCGACCTTTGGGGGAAGGAACATTCCACTCATAAGCTCCGCAGACCAATACCAAAAAACAAGAGCTAGCTCAACCCAAAGAGCTAAAGAAGTCTCTAAAAGAGATTAAAACAGGGAGCACTATAGAGAAATAAATTGAAGCATTAGTAATAGTAGGACATGAGTCAAGACTACTCGAGCCTTCAGCAGAACCTAACAATACAACCTTTGTTTTCTTACCACCATCAGGAGATCCTAACTTTGTGGACATCATCTTTGTGTGAACCAAGTTTTATCAAATGACAAGATGAATTCAAAGGTGACCATTAGTTTGGAAGAACTCTCTCAAATCCCCGCAATAGATGGGATCTCTTCTTTTCAAGAAGAACACATCTTGACAATAGTTAAGAACTTATCTACCTCTCTGGAAATATTAGAAGAATCAAGGTCCTATGAGCTACAAAATGATTTTCCCTGCGAAAATGCGAAGGAAGATGGAAAATTATGGACTACATCCAGTGGAGAGCAATCATTAAGACCTAAGATCGAGGAGTTCTCAACATCCATCTCAACAGATCCTTTATGTACTTCAGAAATCAATCATCCAAAAGAAGAGGATTTGCATAGCATGATGAAGCATAGCATAGAAATTATTGTTGATGAACATCAAGATTACATTGAAATTTGGTTTCAAGAGGTCATCAGGCCACAATACTATTCTCTTCTTCAACACCTTCTGATGCCAAAACAAGTAGGTTGGCTGGTTCTTCATATCCAGGTAATCACTGTGATAATTTTTTCATATATGGATAAGAGTATGTTTCTTATCTTGCTCCGCACATGGTTACATTGGAAGAGTTCTTACACTTGAATAAATATTTTCCCTTTCTTTTTAGGTAGGGTAGGATAATAAATAAAAGCTGCATGTTGTTAGTTTAGCTTAAGTCTAATGCAACCTCATTTTACATTTTCTTTTAATAAAATAACTATGAGATACATGTTCCAGTGACTTGATCTCATTGATCTCATTGATCTCATTAGTCTTTGATATTTTAGAGTGTAGTTTTTTCTAGAGACTTCTGTAGGTATTTATTTCACCAGGAGTAGACAGTTTCAAGGAAATATAAAATAAGGATTCTTCTTCAAAATATTGCTATACTTGAACCTTTTTGTCTGCTAAGCATTGAATGAATAATGACTTGCTGTAGTTAGCCATGTTTTTGCAAAAGATTTTCATCTTCTTTTTCTCAAGGCATCTTAAGAAGTAGTTGTTCTTGAAAACCTCCACCACTATATAAGGAAGTGACACCGTAACCATCAAGATTAGAGTTCTCTCGTACAGTTTCCCAAGAAACCTGAGTAAGTGAGTAAAGTGTCTTTATTAAAGAGTAACAAGGAGGTCTAATTAGCGGTTATTCATAGAAACATCACAATAACTACAAAAGAAGAAAGTGAGTTGAGCCTAGAGATACATTTCTGTTCTTTCTCAATGGTACTATCCACTACACACTAAATAGCTTGATTATATCATATCTTTAGATAGGCCATGTTTTCTTAAGTACCCCTTACATCAGGACAATCACTAAGTAATATAATGGAAAATCATCCTCTAACATAAATAACATCCCAATTGAAAAAAGAAAGAAAGAGTTGTTTTCAGAGATGTCCCCCCATCTTCTTGCATAAAACAACCTTATACTAAAATCTTAAAAGATGGAGGGCTAGTCTCTGAGGGTGTAAGAGGCTAACCCGCTAGGATACTGAACAAGTCTACTGGCAGTAGGTACCGGCCTATGGTATGACTAGGTAAACTCGTCGGAGTACTGAACAGGCTTGCTGGAAGTGGGGCATTCTACCTAGCGAGGATGGTAATCTGACAAAAAATAAATAATAAATTTAAACAAGTCCCGATGTATGACATTACTTGTAGACAAAGCTGACATGAAGTATGTATAGTTAAGCTAAGGTTAATGAACTCCATAAAATTTCCATTGGGAACTAACTCTGAGACTATCTTGAAACTCTCCTGCCTACCTCTTCTTATCTATATATATGATCTCTTATCCTGTAGGTGGGGCCAACTTTTAACCGTCTCATTAGACCAACCTGTGAAATTTATCTCTACACTTAACAAGCTATAAATCTTCAACTATTGGGAGAACTGACTGGTTTCCTATATTTTTGATTGTGAGGTGTCATGATACTTAGGTGTGGGGGAGGGGTTCATGAGTTGAAAAATGATAACATTGCCTAGAAGAAGTAAATATTTGTAAAAATTTATGTGTATTGTTTTCATGATATAGGCTATTACATCAACAATTATTTTATTTTTGAAATGCTAATTCCCTGTGTGTTATAAACTGCTCTACATTTCCTTAACTGGTTTATTTTCGTTACAAATTGTTCATTACAAAGTTATGATTACATACCTTATAGAATGCAAGATAGAGGTATGGATTGTGTGAGAACGATGGAAAAACAAATAATAATGGAACACTCTTATCCTGTCTCTTCTCCTATTCACTATGTTCGTGGCCTTTGAGGAATCAATTGCCTTAGCCACAAAGCTCCCAAGAGTTGGAGACTGCTAGTTTAAAAACCACCAGTTGCCAAGAGCAAGCTATAACAAGGTTTTCAAAACCAAATTTCAGAACATCTCTAGAGCTAAGGGATACTCCAAGGAGTGGATAAAAGAGGAGCTAATCAACCCTCTCATAGTCATCACTAGATTGATCACATGTGAAGGTAGATATTCTGTCTTTAAAGCCTGTCACTTTTGATTATTAGCTCACTTTCAGTTTAATAATCCATTGAATTTCCCCTTTTACTTCTTAAAGAGTATTGAGAGGAAGTCTTCCCAAGTGAGGAAGAATGTAACTAATTCCCATAACAACTTATTTCACCATGGACTTATCAAACTATTTGTCTTAGCCGAGTTGGGGAAAATGTGGGATGGGTTCATTTACCAATTTTCAAACTGTCATCTTAAAATCAAGACTAGAAAGAAGACACTTGATCTAGGGACTGTTACTCCACCCAAAACCTCATGTTCAAGCTATTCCTTTACTAGACCAAAAGTCCAAGAAACTTGTAGATACCCCTGTAGCCTCATCGGGCAAGAAGACCAAGAAGCCTATTGCTAACCCCCCTCTAAAAACAATAAAGACCAATAAGACTATTGCTAATTCATGGCACGAGGATGTGCCATATCTTCAGTCTGGCGGGAGTTTCCTGAGCTAAAACAACACTAATCACCGCCCATTTGTATAGCAAAACCCATGAGAAGAGGAAGTAGAATTTTTGTCAAAATTCTTTCATACTGTCTTTTTACAATGTCTTGGGATATTATATCAACATTTGTTTGTATTGGTATGCTAAATTATATAATGCTGACATCATTGTGTATGTTATAAGCTTGTTGTGCATTTTATGTTTATTCTATAGAAGACTGCTTATACTTAACTACTCTTTGTGACAAATACAGAGTGATAACAACTGCTAAATACTTATTGCCATCTGTATTACAAGCTTATGAAAAAATGAACAGTTGTTTGAATTGTTACAGATCGATGACAGGAAATAAACATTCTCACGTTCACCATGCCTACCAGTAAAAAACGAGCCTTTTGTTAGTATTTTCCAGTTCTGTCAGTCGCCAGTGATCAAATTTACTCTTTCATGTGATTGATAGGGTTAATAGGTCAAATTGTAATATTTTCAAAATAAAATTCTCAAATACAATTTGACATATCTTGGTTGTAAAATTGTCATTGGTGTGTCTAAGTGTCAATACTAATCCCTCCACTCATCCAAGGTCATAAATTTTCATCATGGTTATATCATCATTCCTTGTCATAAATTTTCAAATGATTGTCTTGGTCAAAGTTCTACTTCAAAATTGGTTTCTGAATTAAGGATGATGAATTTGACAAAAGTGAAAGAGATTTTTGTTAATAATAGACCAAGAAACAAAAACCTCCTTCATTTTATGCACATGTGTTATTATTTGAGAGAAATTCCCCAAATACAGTCTCTATAGGAGGGTTTTTGCACATTTGGATAGCTTGTCAAGTCAGTTTTTTAGGAGTTTTAAGAAGGTGTTTGCAGTTCTTGATGACTCCATTGTCTATAAGAAATCATAAAATTTCCAACCATACCACTTTAATCCCAAAAATACTCCAGGAAGGCCTCCAAAAACCCTCTCAAAGACCACACCGGGTTTCTACTAAGAGCACATTGTGTTTTTGTAATTTGTGAGTAACCGACTTCAAGTTTGGATTATGAACAAATGGGAAATTATTTTTGAAAACTGGAGGATTTTTGTGTTCATAAAATACCCAAAAACAATAACCCCTCTCATTTTTTGAATATACGTTATGATTGTGGATATATTCAATTCTCTTAGAGGCCTAGTTTTTCAGGAAATAAAACACTCCGTTCTTCCTGTTTTAGTCATGTTTTCTTTTCGTGTTTTCCTAACAATTGGAAGTGAAGTTTAGAAAACCTAGAGAGGTTTTTATCAAGGACATATTTAAAAACAAAAACCTCTCTCAGTTTATACACAGGAGTTACTGTCTTGTAGTTACAGGTGTCACTTTGATACCTATTTTTCACAAGTTCGCCTAGCCATAATTCTTGTGCTTATGGGAAGTCACTTTTGGAACTAATTTTGCGGAGATAAAATTGTTGTTTTGCATGGTTTAAACGATCAATGGTATAATATACATATTAAGGCTTCCTCACATGTCATCAACAGCCTCCAAAAAAATCCAAACCCTTCAGTTCAAACTTAGAGAGTATGAAACACTGAGTTGTGATTTACGCAATGATAACGTTGTCCTACAAGCCAAGATGAATTCTCTACAGCGTTAGGTTGATGATATTACTGCCACCAGTAATAGTCTCTAGATGCAATTGAAACAATACAAAAATCCTAAGTCAAAATCCCCCGGGCAAGAGGGAGAAGCTTCTAAAGCTTATCCACCCCCTCCTTCGCAACTTTAGTCATGAAGGGAAATTTCTGTTTGTTTGCAGTCGGACCTGCAAAATCTTAGGTGTAGGGGTAATGTTGGGCCCAAGATATGATCGGTTTTATGATAGTAATTAGATACTTTTACCGAATGTATATATGTATTTTTCATGTTTTGGAGAATCTTTTTGAAGAATTTTGTGCCAAAATGCTATGATCTACACTAGGTATGCATAATTCATGTTTTATGTCGATCTTGAGTATAATTCATTATGTTTTTATGTTTCCAAGAATCTAGTTCACATTTTTTGGTGTTACAGAGAAAAATCGCATCATGTTTTTGCTTCCGACACTCAGTCCGACACTCCATCCAGTACTCGGTTTGACACTCCGTCTGGCACTCCGTCCTACACCAAAATGATGGGCGATTTGGCGATTATGGTATTGGCGGCCAGGGTTGGGAGAATCGAGAACATGGGTTTTTCTCATGCTTTCCCCCTCCATCTATTAAATTCTTGAAAACTCGGTTTGAGTTGTTGAGCAGGGAAATTATTGGCTCTCTCCATTTCGGCAGTTAGGGCACCATTAATGTAATTTGTTGTTTTTAGAAGTGGTTCGATCCTCCAGTGGTCGACCACTTGGTGTGTAAAGCTTATAAATACTACCGTGGTAGTCATACAATGAGGAAGGAAGTGAAGAAGTTGTGTGTTAGAGGGAAAAGACAATTTCCCTCCGTTCTGCCATTTCCATTTTGCCAGAATTGTGTAAAACCTGCGTTTTTAGTTTTAATGGTAAATTTTGTGTTGCTGAAGTTTGTGGTGTGCCTTTGAAGAGTAACCATGACTACTGGGGGGCCCACCAACAGTCTGGGTAACTATTCTATGAATTTTATTGTAGATTGAGTAGCACAAATGTGTTTTATTTTATTTCCTGTACATGAAATGTTATTTTACTTCTTTGTTATTTAATTTGTTGTTTATGATTTAATTGTTTTAATTTAGTTTTGTAGGTTATTATGATGAATCTTGTTAATATGCAATGACTTTGTAGATGATAGGAACAAGCTTGCAATCTTAGAGACTAACCATGTGTGTAGTTAGATGATAAATTAAGTTTTTTTTTTTTATGCTGGAATAGATGATAAAAACAAAGTTTTAGAACAGATTTTTAATTCGTGATTTCTTTGACAGGGTTTCGGTGGATGGATAGTGTCGGTTTTAGTTTTCATTTTTAGATTGATTATCTAATTGTTGTTTAAGTTTTTCTCATTTAATTTTCCATTTAGTTTGCTCAATTTCTTACATACCTTATGCTGGAATAGTATTTAAATTTCTGTTTTGTGAGTATTTTCCTTGTTTTTGCAATTTGAATTATTAAATGGAACTAGTGTAGTTTCCTTCATACAATTTCTTTCTTAGATCTAGGTTGCAATTTCAATTTGTAGTTAATGATTGAATTTAGTTATGATCTTGCTTATATTAGTATATAATGCATTTGAATTTCATAGATTAGAAGATAGTTTCCTTGCTTTCATAGATTAGAAGATAGTTTTTGTTGTTGTTGTAGGATATATAGTATTCTTTCTTTGGTAGATTAAATGATAGTTTGCTATCATAGAGATTAGTTGTTAATTGCTTTTATCATCATAATGCTTTCAGTTTGGTAGATTTCCTTTTATGAATTATAAATAGTTGTGAAGATTAGTTTGGGAATAGAGTTCACTTGTTTCTTAGTTTAATTAGTTGCTTATTGACTAGTTTAGAAGTTATCCCAGGTTATTTAGTTGTTTACTTGCTTTAATAGGTTAGCTAGTTGTTTTGCTTACTTGTTTACTTTTTTTAATATAATAGTTGCTTTCTTGTTTATTTACTTGCTTTCATAGGATAGTTTCTTATTGAATTTAAGTAGGCTAGTTGAAGTAGTTTGCTATTGTTATTTGCTTATTAGATGAATAGTTTTCATTTGCTTATTGTTATGCTTAAATAGTTTTCTTTTGCTTATTGTTGAACTAGTTTGCTTTAGGTAGGGTTTTCATTTTCTTTTCTAGAACTATCCATCGATCCTTTGTTCAAAGGTTACTTATGGTACATTGTTTGAGTTTCTTAGTAGAGTTTGATCATTAGTAGTTCTTGCTTGAGTAGATTAGCCCTTAGATAGACACTTCCTTAGTTAGACTATACTACTACCGACACTTCTACCTTGTCATATATTTTGCTACAACTCTAAGTTTACTTACCTCGGGTTGACAATTTAATTGAGGGTTTTTAGTGTGTTTTTAGTACATATAGAACACCCATAAACTCCTATTCCCACTTATCAGGGGAGGTCGATTTTTAGAAGAGATGTGTCAGTCAAAGAAACTGGTTTGTGTGATAGGTTAGGGGATAGATTTGGGAAGGAATTCATTTGGTCGAGGGGTTTGGGCATGGAGATTTATCCTATAAAAACTAGGAGGGTCTGTAAAAAAAGAGCTTCGGTTTTTACTTCTTTTGTTTCTCTTACCACCAACAACACTGATAATGGGGCGCTTAGAGGCATGAAATCCCTAGTCAGGGAAAAATCATGATCTTGGTCTCCATAAATATCAGAGGGGTGGGGGGCACCCTAAAAGCTGCTTCCTATCATAGACTGCTAGAGAGGACAAATCTTGATATTATTTTTCTTCAAGAAACCTTGGTGGATGCTATGAAGGCTAGATTATTCATGAATGCCTTTCGACCTAAGTGGTTAGTTTGTGAGATTATCTCATTGGAAATTCTGGGGGTCTCTTGGTGACCTGGGATCCTTTAAAGTTTGTTCTTGCTCCTTACCTCAGTTGTGGTGGTATTCTTTTGACATGTACTTGTTGTGAAAACAAAAGGCAACTCTCTCTATTAAATGTTTATGGTCCTTGCTCAGACATAATATCTTTTTGGGACAAGGTATCTGATAGGGGTTTGCTATCTTACACAAATCTAATAGTAGCAGGGGACTTTAACTTCACATTAAATGCTGATGAGGTTTAGGGAGATACAACACTTCTGGACCAGTCGACAGGGTTTTTTAAAGACATTTTTCAAAGAAATAAGCTTGTTGATATATTACCTGAGAAAGTAGTCCCTACCTGGCGAAATGGAAGAATGGGAGCTAAGTGTATCACAAAAAGGCTGGATCAGGTATTTATATAGGAAGATCTAGTGAACCTATCTGGAAGGTACATGTCATGGGTGGAATATCCTTTTCTTTCTAATCATGCTCTTGTTCTACTACAAATAGAAAACATTGCTTATCCGTTAGCTTACCCTTTCAAATTAAATCCGACGTGGCTGAAGGAAACTGATTTTTCTCAAATTATACATGAAGTCTGGAATGATAGGAATTTCTTACAAGAATCTGGGGCACAAAGAAGACTAGTATGGAAACTGAAATGTTTAAAACAAAGGGTCAAAGTTTGGTCAAAACAACAAATATCACAAAAAATATTTAAATTAGATAAACTGGAGGAGGAACTCTGGGCCTAATATCTAGAGAATTCTTGGGGAACAAGGAGAGTAGAGGTAGAAAGTCACATAAAGTATTTAGAGGAAGAACAAAATATTCTTCTTCTAGAAGAAGAGGAGTGATGGAGATGACAGAGTAGAACGATTTGGATAAAAAGTGGGGAACAAAATACAATTTTTTTTCATGTATGGGAACAACAAGCATATATGGGAAGTTCTGGCTGAAGACAGGGAGGTACTTACTGGACAAAGGATCTTAAAAAAAAGGCAAACAGATTTTATAAAATCTTTTTCGAGGAGTCGAGTCTTTCTAATATTAATGAACAGATTACTGTAGCCAGTCTATTTCCCCGATTAGTCAAGGAGGAGGAAAATTTACTTCTTGAAAGACCATGTGCTAAGGAGGAGTTATGGGAAGTTTTCAAATCTTTTGCAAAGGACAAAATACTGAGACCTGATGGTTGGATGGTCGAGTTTTTCATTCAATTCTTCGTTTTGATTGGAGATGAGCTCCTGGAGGTGGTTGAGGAATCCAGGATAAGAGGTGAAGTGATAAGAGCCATGAACTCAGAATTTTTGGCTCTTATACCCAAATTCAACAATCCCTCCACTTTTGGTGACTACAGACCCATTGATCCAGGTGGATATTGGTGGCCACCCACCTATTCCAACTGGTTCCTCTTGTCCATTTTTGTTCAACACGTTCTTATGTACTTATTTGTAATTATGGGTTATACACTTCTAGGGATGTTTGAAGCCCCACACATCCTCCAGGTGGATACTAGTGGCCTCTCGCCTAATGCAACTGGATTATTTTGTATGTTTTCATGTCAACACATCTTGCTGTACTTCGAGGGCTGTTTTGCGGCCCTAAATGGTTTTTTTTTGGCTCGTCATAGTCAAACTATAGACAACGTTAGATTTTTAAAACATAATGTGAAGCTCTCTAAAAGACATTTACAACGGACTATCACGCACCTAAAATAGAAGTCGTATGTAAAAGTCACAACCCTGGGAAGTTGAGGTACCAACTTACACCAACTTACCCATAGGGGCCCAGATGAGTGTTGACGTTTCACCTTATAGGGTTGGGTTTTTGGATGTCTAGGGTTTTTTCATTCATGATTAATATCAAAAATGCCTTTGGATCCTCATTGTAATCCATTCTACTCAATGGATGCGCATAGCATCCACATCTCTTCAAAGAGATAACTACCACCATTCGAGCAAGTGTTTTTAGTTCTGTAGTTTTACAGTTTCAACCTATTTCTTAATTCAATAGAAGATATCGTTCCTTGGATATCTGTGTTATTCTTCATATCTCTATGTTTATTGTATTCAGTCTGTTAATCAGTTCGTTCCGCTCCTAAATCCGGATCACCCATAGCTTTATGTAATTTGTGTTACAAACGTATTGCAAAAATTGTGTCGAATAAGATTAAACCTATCCTCTCCCAGACTTTATCTGGTGAACAATTGGGTTTTTTAAAAGGAACATATATATTGGATGCCATTGGTACAACCCAAGAATTTTTACATAGCATTAATTTGAAAAAATTTAAGGCTTTAATATTGAAACTTGACCTAAAAAAGGCATATGTTTGTATTAACTGGGATTTCCTAAGATTGACCTTACTACAAACAGGTTTTGGACTTTTGATTACCAAGTGGATAATGAGTTATGTGACCAGTGCAACTATTGCAGTTTTGATAAATGTGAATACTAGTTCATTATTCCAGAGTGGTAGAGGTTTGAGACAATGATGTCCTTTATCCCCATTACTGTTCATACTAGTAATGGAAGGACTTAGTCTGCTTCTAAAGAAAGGTGAGGTAGAAGGGAAACTAACGTGCATGAAGGTATTTAGATTAGTAAAGATCCTACATCTGTTCTTTGTGGATGATGTACTTATAATGACTAAATATTGATTATAGGAATGTAGGGAGATTGATATTATCCTAAATATTTTTTGCAGAGCATCGGGTATGTTGGTAAACTTGACAAAATCAACCTTTCATTATTCAGGTCTTCATGGGGAGGAATTATAAATTTTCAAAGGTGCATTCCCTTATAACTTTGTTTACCTCTTCGAAGGTTATATATATCTCGTCTATTTTCTAAAGATTGGTAACTATAAGGTGGAATACTGGCAATGGTTAATTGCAAAATATGAAAAAAGGATCAGCCACTGGTGCAATAGATGGCTTATTTTAGGCGGGCGATTTGTCCTTATTAAAGCTGTTTTAGAAAGTCTACCCGTGTATTGGATGAATTTGGTTTCCATTCCTATTGCTGTCCTCAACAAAATTAGACAATTAATATTTAATTTTATTTGGTCAGGCTACAGTGAAAAGCAACATTTACATCTCTGTAGATGGGATTCTATTGCGAGACCAAAACATTTAGGAGGATGGGTCTTGTGGAACATATTCCTATCTAAAAAACCTCTGGCGGGAAACTCTCGTTAGAGCGTTCTGATGAAAGAAATGATCTGGAATAGAGTCGTAAAGGACAAGTATCTCCCCCACTACTCGGTAGTTACCTGGCTCAGGTTGGATTCACATAGTCTGACTACTGCTTCTCAGATCTGGAAAAAATTGTTAAAGTCTATGCATATTATAACACATTGGTTGAGATGGAAGCCTGGCTCTGGTCATTCAGTTCTATTAGGAAATGATCTGATCTTGGTATTGGGGAATTCCACTCTTTTGTCTCAAGAACTATTATTTTCTTTAAAACAAAGAAACATAAGCTACCTCTTTCAGGCTAGAGGAGCTACTCGACCAGGGGAAATATTCTCACAGTGGAAAGATAGTACGGAACTGGGCCTCACTGGGCAATTGGAAATCAAATGGGATATTTTTTGCAGGGCCTTAGTTGGGTCAGATATTAAACTACAAGACAATACTGAAGAACTTTACTGGATTGGGGGCGATAAGTTAGGGTTACTTTCAGTAAAAAATGTCTACGGGGCCTTAGTTACAAAATTCTGGCTGCAGAAAACTATAGGATGGAGGAGAAATTTGTGTAGATGGGATGTATCTCTAAAAATTAAACTTTTTATTTGGTTAGCAATGGAAAAAAAAATTCTTACTTGGGATAATATTCAAGTTAGAGGTTGGGAAGGACCCAATATCTGTTATTTATGTCTAAGGGAACCTAAAACTGTTAATCATCTATTGGTAAATTTCTATTTTACCAAATAGGTATGGACAAACTTCTAAGAGGGATTAACTTAAGGACTCATTGGGAGGGGAACACAATAAATGATAGTTTTGATTGCTGGACAAAGAAGGTACCTACATACTCTACTCTTCCCTGCGTTGTTAGTTGGTACATTTGGTTGGAACATAATAAGACAATCTTTGAAAATGGGATCCCATCCATCAGCTCTATAGTGTTCAAGACCCTTGGGGGTCTGAAAAATCAAACATTTACTCAAAAAGATCCAACCCAAAAACTCCTTAAGACTTCTCCCCAAGTCTCGATGATAGTGGGATGGTTTGATGGTGCAACAAAATTAAATGGAAATTAGAGTGGAGAAGGGGGTTTGATTAGGATCAATAAAAATACAGTATACAATTGGACTTTCAACTGTGGTGAAGGTACCAATACTAGATCAAAACTATAATATTCCTCAATTTCATCATCAATTTTTTTTTTCCTCTATGGAGCAATAATCTCTAAACTTCGTAAAGTAGATTTATAAAAAGGATACGACATCCTTATTGAATTTCTATGATACCCATGTATTCAAACTTCTTTCTAGCATTACAGAGCCATAGACTAGCGTTTGCCTCTTTGTGAAGTCATACTAGCATTTGTGAAGGATTAAGGTGTAAATAACTTGTAACACAAGGGAACCAGGCATGGGCTAGTGCTTAAGAAATCATTCTCTTATTTAGTACATGTTCCCTCTAAACGTGCGCAATCCTAACTCTAAGGACCAGAATGACTATGTGCATAAGGTAAAGGCGGTCGAACCTAAAGTTTAACTATTCTCGAATTATTTGAAGTGTTTCGTGGTTTGTTTTCTGGACTGTGAAGGCGTCCTTGACCATTCTTTGGTTGGATGAGGATCCTTTCCCACGTCTAAAGCTAACCAAATTTCTAACTAGAAATGCACCCCAATCAGACAGATAGATTGTAACTTACCAGGTTTTAACTAAACTAAGCATTAGTGCTAATTGGACTAGCAGTGACTAGGGTTGATCAATACAATACATAGGTTCTTGAAAAGACTCGGACTGAACCTCATAAATAAGACTGGAGGTGCTGGACAATCGGGAGTAAATTCTCTAACCGACCATTAAAAGAGGTGGGTGAGGAACGAGGCCAACCCTGTACCCTCAACCAACCCAAGCACACCAAAATGCTCAGGTCACATGGCGTACTTTTCCTATTGTACCCATTGCATTCAACATGCATCGTTTCATGTTTAGGGTAGTCGCCAATATTTATTGTCTCATTAGCAAGTCTGGTTTGGAAGGGTTTTGCGTTTTCTTTGCATTTTTCGTGACTTTTAACTGCAAGGGGTTCAATAGTATGGATCTCTTCCCGAATATTGCTACTATTAGTAAGTGACAGTCTTACTTTCATATTCAATACTCATTCATTCAAAAAGATCATTTACTCTTCTTGATTTACTGTTCTCGCGATTTTCCCCAAGCGTTTCACGTGAATGATGACTTTCTCGTGGCTCACATGATCTCCCCTAAAATCGTTGTTGAATTTACTCTTCGTGAAGTTCCCCATGGTGCTTCATCGGAGTTATGGTCGGGGTTTATTTGACTAGGGTTTTGTAATAGCCCCATGTATACCTATTTTTCGGTACTAAAATCTCACTGGTAGATAGTTGATTACTGTTCTTGTCGTCTACAAAGACAATGGTTTTTATTCGATTTTCTCGGTTCCCAACTTATCAACAAGTTCTTAAGTCTTCTGTTTCCCCATTGAGAGTCTCCCTGAATAGTTAGTAATCAAACTATCCATTAGGTAATACTCAGACCCTAACTGTATCTAAAGAAAACTCGAGTTATTCTCTTCATGCTCACTTACTCATAATCTGAATGAGGGTGAAGACGTATAAAACTGGAGTCTTCGTCATGGTGTTGTTCCTACATGTTTCTCTAAGTTATTCGTATGGTATTGGATATATTAAAGGTTTGGTATAATTTTCTTTTCTTTGTCCTTTATCTAATTGACTTAACCTGATATTTACGCCTATCATGCGGCTTGTATAAATCTCCAGAAATCATTATTTCTTTTTTTTCTCTATATTATTAGTTGGATTGATCTTGGATTCTTGTTACTAATGATGGGGCCCCCCTTTTGTTTTGAAAGGGTACCCATCAGGGAGATTTGGGCTCCTCCTCTCCCTTTGGGCCTGGACGATACGCGGTGTTTGCAACAGAGAAGGTGTCGGATTTCCCCATTCAGAGTTAATTGTTATTCCATTTATACTTTTCTATTTCATTAAATCCTTTCCTATATGTAGAATGAGTTGTAATGGTTTTGCCCCAATTTTTGTAGGGTTTCGGCTATGCGGACACTTGGAGGACAACCACTGTCGTCTGCGTGAAAGGTAATCAGGTTCCATTATACCCTCCTCCAGAAGCTCCGACAATTTTAGTCACAAGGGTTTATTCTTTATGATAGAGGTTATTTAATGTTGTGATACTTTGGTTGTTAAATTCAACAGCCCAAATGAGGGTTGATTTCAAAACTAAAGGATTGGCCGAAAAGGCTCCATCGGATTTTATTATGTTCTAACTTGACATTTGAAGAAGTAAATACGATTATATTCTCTTGCTATCGGAGTAATATGAAGTTAGTTCTTTTACTCCTGTAGCTTCACTTTAAATCTTTAACTTTGTAGATCCTTGGTAGTATAGGATATGTTGGGTGTATAGCCTTTTTATCTTACAATTGTAATATTTCAGACTGAACTCAAAATTAATTAGACGAACTGCTTATTTCACTCCGAGATGTACCCAAGTTTTGCTCTTTCCCTATCTTACATCTGCGCAAATGGAATGTCTGAAACTATAAGATTTCCTGTCACAAATGGTATTGACTAGTCCATGTCTTAGGTAATTATACAGAGCTATATTAAAAGTTTATGAATTCTATCATTTATGCCTAGTTTAGTTTCTTTATAAAAAAATAATCATATGCAAAGGGCCATTCGCTGAGGATGCAATATCCTACTTCTGTAACCTAAGGTAGTATTTATGTCAAACGAGAGGGCATATGTATACTCAAACTACTTCTATGATTTTCAGAATAACTTTTCATAACTCCCTGCTTGTTTATACTTTTCCTCTTACTTTCATTCTAAGAAAATGCATGTGTAATAGAGTTAAAATTTCGGCTTCACTAACAGGTTCCAACAACTTTAATTTATAAGTCTGTACATATACTATCCATCAAGCCAAAGTTTGCTACTATGACGAGACCTAGGAGGAGTCTCTAGACTCTTTGTTAGGGGTATTTTATTTACTCAGAAAATAGTTGATTACTGATAGACAAATGAGTTTGCTGGTATAATAAAACAATCGCTCTCTGTGTAAGAATTTTTTTTCTAGATTCTCTTTTAATCAATGTTGATTGTACAAGACGCC
>JASDQU010504639.1:0-12074 GCA_032191745.1 Picea mariana | reverse complement strand
ATATATATATTGCCAACTAGTATATTTACACTTTAAATGTTGAGAATCTAACACTTGATTAATAGTTCCCATTTGCTCGTTCTCGGTCATTCCAGAAATGGACAATGTGTTCGAGTTATTTGACATTATACTTAATAAAGTATAATGAGAAATTGAATAAGGATGATTGATTGGTAGAACAATATCATAGCGCATAGATTTATATTGGTCTTTTTTTAATAACTTTTCCATTTGGTGAGAAATGATAATTTATGATGAAGTTTCTTCAAGGTATGTATTTACCCATCTTTAGTAAATCTCATGTACAATTCCTAAAATTCTATGGTAACTGGTCTCAATGTTCATAGCCATTCTATGCCAAGTACCACATCACAATCACCCATTTCAATAGATAACATAATAGATTTGAGTTGATATTTCCCTAGTTGAAGTCTCACCTCCTCACACTTTCCACCCCTTTTCATCATACCTCCATTAGCTATCATAATCTAAAAAATTATGTACTACATGAACATAACAATATTTGATTTCCTTAACCATTCACCTCTGAATAAAATTGTGGGTACTACCACTATCAATTAAAACTACCACCTTCATGTTCTTGATGAAGCCAATCAACTTCAGTGTCTAAGGAGTGGATAAGCCGGATAAATAATGGAGGGAGATCAGGGGTTCCTCTTGAGGTGGCTTGAGAATGGGGTCATCAAGAGGTGCAATTGTTGTGTCCTCAATTTCCATCTCAAGAATAGTATCCTGGGAAATGTCCTCATGATGGCTAAGTTGTGATAAATCCATTTGGAAGAATTTGTGTTCTTTGCATTTATGCCCCTTGAAAAACTTCTCATCAAAATTATAACGATTTTTTAGGCATTGGCGCTTTACCATTTGTAACATTCCCAGTTTTCATCCCTATGAATTATAATGTAATTGTACAAATTTGGTTTAGGTTGGTGAGCCGATGTGTTGGGGTGAAGAGCCTGTATTGGTTTAATGTGACTGGAGGTCGAATGGTATATTATGTTCATTGAAATAATTAACAAAATTACTAATCGCTAGCTGCAATACGAAAGGGATGAAGAATGATAGGGGTATATGATTCCACAAGAGAGAGAGGTCCAAGGAGGAGTTATGCATGGGTATTAATCCAAACCCACATTATTGAAATTAATATCATTGTGTATAAACTTCTAATTGTTGTTGAGTGTTCCCAAAGCCAATCATTTAAGTCGTGTAAGAGGGTGGGTGTGAGAAGTCACATCCCATAGTTATTAGAGAGCATGGGCATGAGTATGATCATCTTGGGGAAAATTGTAAGTCAAGTCAAGAAAGAAATCCAAGGGAGAAAATTCATATGGGTAGAAGGGCAATTTTTGGGGAGAGTCATGTTTTGTTGCATGGAAGACCGCTTTTCTTGTAGATTTTGGTCAACAAGAGAGGATTTGAGTGCTGGGAAGACCACCAACCATGTTGTGCTTTAAGGAAACTATTATTGGGTTGTGGTTATTTTGGAAAAGAAACTTGTGTGCCTGCAAAATAGGTTGTAAGCCTATAGTGCATTTTTCCTATTGAGGAAATGACTCAAGAGCCTTGTGAAGGCTCCTGTGAGAAATCCTGAAGCAACTAAGAGTTCTTAGAGTCACCAAACGAGATATTCTTGGCCAAATGAGTGCAATAGGGGCCTTGATAAAAGAATGGTATAGCCTGAGGGACTATGAGCATTGAAGGGGGTACATTCCTTGGGAAGTGTAGGTTGTGGGGAAAAGAGAGAGATAGAGGATTGGAATTGTTGTGGGAGTAGAACCTGGGTTTTGGGGATGCTATGTGTGGAGAGTGGACAACCAATGGGATAGATCTCCTTATGGAATCATAGCCTCAGCTCGGGGGTGGCCTGTTGTTGAGAGAAAATGAACAAAAATGCCTATGGCTAGGAGGTTCATCATTCATATGCAACTAGTTGGTTAATTATTAAAAGATACATTTTTATGTTCTATTCTTATTTTATTCCACTGTGTAAATGTTTATCTGAATGGTGTGTTATGTTTAGTTGGGTTTGCATGCATTCATGAATTTATAAATGCTTTAGATGCATGAATAAATTGGCATGTTATTTGTTGTAGTTTTATAGGTCTGTTTCCCCTTGGTTTTCTGTTATATGTATGGGGACTTTTTAATTCGATTTTAGCACGCTAATTCATTTTCCACAGTGACGGGACTCAACATGGGTGCTAGATATGTTACACCATTTCTTCCTAAGATAACTTATGGACCCTCAATGGTTTATATGGAGGGGAAGTAGTAGTAGATGCCATAGGAGGGAAAGGGAGCAAATTAAAGGAGGATTTTTTTACCTATGCATTGGTGATCACCTGTGCTTTGGGGGCATGTTGAGAGGCTTCCAACCATTGTAGTTGGGTGTTGCATTAAGTATTGTGTGCGGATGTCCTCCCAAATATCCTTGATGAAGCATTCTTTAAAAAATGAATTAGACAAACCCTATCTATGAATTACCTATTGCTCAAAAGTGTCTATAAAGTATTTCCTATTTGGCATAACTTGGTCAGTATTTCCAAATAGTGAGGGTCCTTTTCAAAATGTGAATATATGGCTTTCATGAAATTTTCTCCAAGAAATGTAACCCCCATAGGATTTTTTATGCCATTTTCACCATTTCAAGCATTATGAGTCTAGGTATAACATCCCCACTCAGAGTTTCATCATGTCATCCATAATGACATGTAGGGGGAAACAATGTTTCATGTGGGTGACCCAACCAATAGTATTAGTCCTATCAAAGTAATTCATATCTACATTGGGAAAATAAAGCCACATATTTTTTTAATGAAAGGGAGTTTGAGTACAATGCTCCCCTTTTGATAAGGTTTTCTCAAGGGAAGGATTCATTTGAGTCTCCTATGTTTGTTCCCTTTCAGAAGCTACTTCACAATCTAGTTGAGAGTGAGTGTTAGGGTATCCAACTTGCCATTAATCACTTTGGTTCAATATTCCAGTGTGTAACCCTATTGTCCATGTGTTAAGACCTAGTTTCCAATGCGTAGTCTTGGTTCCACAAAAATTATTGCTATAGAGTTATAAAAATGTGATCAGTGCCTCACAAGGAGTATTTTGAGACATGCTACTTATAAGTGTATTGTTGGGTTTATTTAAAACAAAATTACTTGAGAGAAGTACCCTTGTGATAAACACTCCACATAGAGTGTTTTGACATAGGTCTCTCGCAAGGGTGTTGTTAAGGCCCATACCTATTTTTTCCAAATTTCTAGTCCTAGAGTATTACTCCCATGTAAGTATTATTGCACTAATAACATCCCCAACTTATTCTTGATAGTTCAATTTATGTAGGAATGTCATGGTAGTGTTCTAGAGGCTAGGGTTTTCAAGGTCCTAAGGACATAAGAGTGTCAAGTTCTATAGCTCTCTTATATATGTGTAGGTTTCCAACAATAGTACTTGGCCCAATATCTCATGGCACTAACTAAGGAGTTTATACTGTACCCTTAGTTGTTCAACCCAATTCCCAGGTACTAGAAAGTGATCTCCTCAATTGTTTTTCTTGATGTAATATAGAAACATGATGGGTGAAAGGTTTAAGTAGGATAGTTTTAGGTGCACCTAGGGGGATTTTGGTATAATAAAGGTTATGTGGAATAAAAATCCATATACATGTGCTATTTGATGTTGTAATAAACCTAAATATAGTTATACTTAACTACTGTAAGTGAATGAAGGGACATCATACCCATTTGAAAGGTTGCATCCCATTTACTCCATAGTAGATAAATTGGTGTCCATTTATCAATGTAAATCATTGAAATGAATTATAAAATATAATTATTTTTATATTGGTTTCCTGTAATTGGTTTCAGAGCCAAAATATTGGCAAAGCAATGGAACAAAAAAAAGTACACGCTCAGCCATTGTTTTGTGCATCCATCATACCATTCTCCCAGCTACCATTTTCACCATACAACATCATTCCCTTTCCAACCAGCGACCATTTTTACCATTCAACACCATTTTTCTCATCATCCAACTACTATGAAATATTCCAACTGTCATGTTATCGTACAATGCTGTTTTTCTCTTTAGAAAACTGCCAATCACTCTTTTATTCACCATTTCTTGGTACAACACTAATTTCTCTTCAGCCAATCGTCGTACTAGTCATACAATTATTTTATACTATTTGTGCAACCACTATTATTCACATTCACCATACGTGAGGCATGGATTTTATGTCTAAACGAGTACTAATTAATCTTACTAGAAATAATTACAGAGAATATTACTAGAAACAATGGATTGTATGTCTAAACATGTACATAGAATCTTACTAGAAACAATTGAACACGAAAATTGCAAAGTTGAGAGAAGGAGAGAAGAATTGGAGAGAAAGGATAAAGAATTGTATTAACCAAATGAGAGAATGTAAAAATACACATAATATAATATACATGGCTGAACTAATGCGCCATAATAGTGATTTCTAAGGAGATGTGGACACACTCTGATAGAAACATGAGTGATCTGCCACTTAGTCCTAGTTAATCGGCCATGCAATCATCAATTAACTAGTATAGACAAGTGGAGAGAATAGAATATCATGGATGCACATGTGGTGCACCCTCCAAGCCTCATGCATGTCAAATTATCCCTTCTGGTGATGATCCCAAGGTGAGTATGCAACACTTGGTGATAATAGTGAGGTTTCCATGCAAGAATTGACTCCACTAGTCTAATTGACATACAACTGAGTAATGAATTAAGAGGAGGTGGAGCCTTCATCTAGGGGTGAATATCTATGATCATGGGCACCCTCAACATAGACTAATAAAATTAGAAAAAAAAATACTAGGTGGGCATGTAATATATCCAATACCCCCCTTGAACACTACTAGGGAGTACATAATGAATGGGTCCTAGAAAGAAGCCATGTTGGGTACCCATTTTACAATTCACATGAATAAAATGAAATGTATTGAAAAAGATGTAAAAGGGGAAAAAATCATGGGAAACCCTCCCTCAAAAGACAATGTTGAAAAAGAAAGACATTGTGTCCTTCACTCCAAGAAGGCAACATAGAAAGTGAAATTTCTTCTTAGTGAAAGTATTTGTGAAGATCTCGACAGTTTTTTTTGAGGAAGGACAATACTGGAAGTTGATGATCCCATCATGAATAAACTCTATGATGTAATGCATGTGGATCTCGATGTGTTTTTTTTGCTTCCACTGAATTGGGTCTCTGCAAAATTTAAGTGAGTTATGTATATAAAGTGCCTAAATGGTAATGTTGCCCGCTCCCCTGTAATAAACCTCTACTAATGATAAATACATTGATTTCTTTTTACTCAACCAAAAAATGGGGCCAGATCCAAAACTAAGCACGTACCCTAAAGTGGAATTATGATCTGTGCTATCTTTATCCCGATCTGAATTTGTAAAGACAATGAGGTCCATTGTACAACCTACTGCATAATAAATCCCATGATTGGTAGTACCCTTTGCAAAGTAGAATATGTTCTTGGAATATTTCTAGTTTAGCTCATGCAACTCTTGCATGTACCTGGAAATTGCGCCTACTACATAAAAGATATCTGGATGAGAGTGAGTGAGGTAAATAATTATTCCCACTACCTATCTGTACTTGGTACAATCCACCATTGGTGTATCCCCTCCATACTCAATATTGAACCATGATAAGAAAAGAGTGGTTGTTGGTTTACAGTCAGTCATGTTGAATTGGAACATGATATCTATGACATACTTTTCCTTAGACAACTTGATTCTTGAATCAACTTTGTTGATTTCAAGACCAAGAAATAAGTGTAATGGACCCATGTTGGACATTGAAAACCTGTCAAACAATTCAATATTGACTACAAAAATATCTAAGTATGAACTACTTGTGATTAATATATCATCTACATATAACACTAAAATCAACATAGAGTAATAAGTTCTCAACATATAAACATTAGTATTTGATTTACAACGAACAAAATTTTGATAAAGTAAGTAACAATCTATCTTAGCATACCACGATCTAGGCACTTTCTTGAGGCCATAAAGTGACTTTTTGAGTCAGAAAACTAGAGAAGTATCTTGTATATACCCTTGTGTTGCTTCATGTAGATCTCTTCTTTGATATATCTATGAAGAAATGAATTCTACATCCATTTGGTGGACCTCCCGCCTCTTTGTTGTTGTTATGGCAAGAGCCAACCATATGGAATCCATATTTGCTAGTGGAGAAAATGTCTCGTCATAATCAATCTTGTCGAATTGATGAAATCCCTTTGCCACCAATCCAACTTTTTACCTTCCCACAAAACCATTTTATTATTTATTCATCCCGTAAACCCATTTTCACATAACAATCTTCCTATCTGAAGGAAGCAAAACCAAGTCCTAAGTCTGGTTATGAAGGAGGGAGTTGTACTCCTCTTCCGTAGATTCTTTCCGGAAGGGATTCCATTTAGCCTCAACATAGGTCCAAGGGTATGGGGCTAGAACCATGTAGCAGTGAATGGACATTAATAGTTCCATGTTTGTGAGTTCATGCAGTGCCTACTCAAATTGGGATATCGTCCTTAGATCTGTTGGATCCCCCACAAGATCTCCTGCTTCCTGTATGGTGGATTATGCCCATTTGGGTATTTGATATTAATCTTCACATGCATTCTCATGATCATCCAAAAATCATTCAAATATCATATTTGAAATCTGATCCAACTCATATGATGCATCATCTTGGGTATCTGGTACAAGAGAAAGTACAATATTGTTTGCATGTGGTTCTTGAGAGACATGCATGGGACTTTCTTTAAACTGGATGATCCTTTCAATGATTAAATTATTTATTGAAGGATATATCAATATGTATTCCTTCACACCTTCAGGATGGCCCACAAATACGAAATCTATTCTTTGAGGTTCCAAATCCTTCCTCTTCGTTGAAGGTACGTGGGCCCATGTGCATGATCCAAAAATGTGAAAGTGTTTCACTTTTGGTTTCGTGCTACTCCAAGATTCAAAAGGAGTCATGTCATTCACATATTTATGATGATATTGATTTTTTATGTACATGGAAAAGTCAATGGATTCAGCCCAAAATTTAGAGGTAAGGGACTTTGCATGCAACATTCAACATGCCATCTCTTTCAAAGATCAGTTCTTCCTCTCAGCTACCTCGATCTGATGCGGAGTGTATGGAATTGTGTGTTGTAATTGAATAACCACTTCATCACAAAGATGGTGTACATACTTTTTTATATACTCCCCCCATTGATTGTGTATAGGATCTTGATCATCTTCCCGAACTGCTTCTCTACATGTGTATTAAAATCCTTGAAATGCTCAAACACTTTGGATTTTTTCCTGAGAAAGTACACACATGTGTACCATGACCAATTATCAATGAAATTCAACACATATATGGGATTTCTTATGGAAGGATAAAGGAAAGGCCATATGAGTTCATTGTGAAAAATATCCAAGGGAGAGGAGGCCTTCCATGCCTTCCCTTTCTCAAATTGTTCTTGTGGATGCTTGCCAAGAACACATCCTTGACAAACTCCATCAGAAATTTGTATGTCCGACAGTCCTTCCACCATCCCATGTTTGTTGAGTTTTTGCATGTACCTGAAATTTAAGTGGCCAAATATTTCATTCCAAATTTTACTATAATCACTAGCATGAGTTAGTAGCAATTTGGAATTTGATTTAGCAATAAATTTAGAAAATATGTACAATATAGATTTGTGATCTACCTCACCTACACCAATTTTGGATTTGTCTTCCAATTCAAATATTTTCATGGAATCCAGTGTGAATCTAACCATTTTCCTTATGCTTTTATGTGTCATTTGATATAGAGAGAGTATAATTACAAAGAGTTTTGAAATGTGTAGGACATTCTTGAATCTTCCATTTATGAGTTCAACTCTCCCTTGTCCAAAGACTTTAACTAGGGAGTCATATCCAATGAGAATGGGATGACCCATGCATGCTTTTAGAGATGAAAGGACATATTTTGTGGCTTCCATGTGGTGTGATTCTCCTGAATCAATGATTCATGCACTTGGAGAAGAATTAATTTCAATCAAATGATGCACATTACCTTGCATTTTTGGTGTTTTTTTCTCTCGGCTTCTTCTTGGCGTTTTCAGGAATGCAGTCCCCAAGATTGTTATGTTGGAGTGTTTGTGCCACGAGGTCAATGTTTTTATTCATATATGAGGATTCGAGATGGTAACCATGATTGAAATAATTTGACTTTGTCTTCCCTTTCTTTCCCGTTCTTGTTTTTGAGCTGGAAGAGTCATCGAAAGGTTTGAAGTTGCATGCCTTCCTTGGATCTAGATCCTTCTTTCCATTTCATTTATGTTTGGATTTATAGTTGGATTTGATTCTCTCATGCACAACAAGTGCATGCGCTTTGGATGCCTTGATTGATCCCATTTTGATGATATTGTCTTTCTTATGCACCAAGGACTCAATGAATACATCCAATGAAGGGATTGTCAAAGATGCACCCGATGTAATCCTTGCTGTATGCGATGAAGAAACACAGACAACATATTCTGGACCCAAATTTGATAGAATAACAAGAATCAACTATTTTTCTTGCTTTGCTTTAGTGATTTTGCATCCTTTTAATTTAAGCAGTAAGGATTTGAACTTCATGAATAAGTCCTAGATTTTCTCAACAATGATTATATCTAAAGAATTTAACTCAATATTGAGCATGTTGCCACACATATCATCCTGTTTTCCAAAGAGACCTTCCAGAGTTGTTCAAACCTCATTTGGAGTAGTGGAAGATTCAATATGAAACAATAATGTGGGAGAGATGGACATGAAAATGAGATTGTAGGCCGAATCAAAGTAGTTGAAAAATTTAGATTTCTCGATTGTCGATGTGGGTTCATTTTTTGTTTCCATGGTTATGCGATATAAGACCCTTCCTCTAAGAAGAAGACACATCTTCATCTTCCAATAGAAGTAAATGTATGGCATTAGAATATCTAATAGGGAAAATTCCATTCTTTCTTATTGCTTATATCTTCTAAACCTGCAAATGGTTGTTTGTGCACCTTTTTACTAGCACCTATGGGCTCTGATACCATGTGAAATTTGGTTGAAACCTACACAAAGAATCTAAAAAGAAACAATTGAGCATGAAACTTCCAAATTTGAGAGAAGGAGAAAAGAATTTGAGAGAAAGAATAAATAATTGTATTGACCAAATGAAAGAATGGAAAAATACACATGATATACTCTACATGGCTAAACTAATGCACCATAGTAGTGATCCCTAGAGAGATGTGGAAACACATTGAAAAAAACATGAGTTATTTTCCACCTATTCCTAGCTAACTGACCATCCAATCATCAATAAACTAGTTTAGACAAGTGGAGTGAAGAGAATATTATGCATGCACATGTGGTGCACCCTCCAAGCCTCATGCATGTCAAGTGCACCCTATAGGTGATGATCCCAAGGTGAGTGTGCCCTCTTGGTGATGATCCCAAGGTGAGCATGCAAAACTTGGTCATAATACCAAGGTTTCCATGCAAGACGACTCCACTAGTCGAGTTGACATAAAAATGAGTAATGAATGAAGAGGAGGTGGTGATATGTAACATCCCCAGTATAATTACCATTTTAATTAATGCTTAATGTAAATATAATGTGTGGCCATGACCAAATAATGCATATGCGAATTATATTTTTGAATTTTAATAATAAAATGTGATGCCAACTACTGTGGACATGGAGAAAGATGGGGTCTGAATTATTCCACAAGAGAGAGGATGGTCTAAGAGAATGTCAAGGAGGGGTCCAAGGGGGAATTACCCATGTCTATTAATTCAAACCACTTCCCAAAATTACTATTGCTATATGAACCTTCTATTTTGTTGTTGAGTGTTCCCAAAGCCAATCATTGAATACATGTGAAAGGGTGGGTGTGAGAAGTCACATCCCATAGTTATTGGGAACATGGGCGTTGAGAAAAATTATCTTGGGGAAGTGTGTAAGTCAAGCAAGCAAGATAAGAGAGGAAATTCATATGGGCAGTTACAACAGTTTTAGATAGTAAATGTTTTTCCATGAAAAATAAGAAGAGAGTAGAAAAGAGGAGCTTGGAGCTGGAGCAACCATGGAGGGAGAATTATGGAGCGTATTTGGAGTAGAAGACTAGAGAGACATGTTTTCAGGACTGAAGAGAGAACTCCTGTGTGAGTTTCACTATAACAACAAGTGATTATTGTTNGATCTCCCTTGAGTTTCCCAGTGTATATATTCTTGGTTACCTATGCCAGAGAGACCCTGATAAAAAAATGAGATTCCCAATGGATTGAGATAAATGAAGGGGTACATTCCTTGGGTTGTACAGGTCAAGAAGAAGAGAGCTAGTGAAAAATCAGGATAGTTGGGAGAATACTAGTGGGTTGTGGGAATTTTTGAGCTATGAGTGGACAATGAGAGACCACCCTCTCTTATAGACTGCTAGACCCAGCTCGAGGGAGACTTGTTGTTGAGAATTGGAACAAAAAGTCTATGGTTGGGTGGAACGTCCATCCCAAGAAGCTGGTTGCACAACCATTTTTAAAATATAACTGTTTTATCTTGTTTCTGTATTGCATTATGAGTTTAATTGTCGTGTATTAAATCTATGTTTGAGAATGATTTATATGTTTTTGTTATGAGTTATTTAAAATGCATTCATGTATTTTTTAGCATGTTGTATATGCATTTAATTATGATATCAGACAATAGTTAAATCCATGCGTAATTTGTAGCTGCTAAGCTATAGAATTTTAGTTAACAATTTTTTTTATGTGTTTTGCGCATAGTAATGATCCTTAGTCTAGCTGGGGGTCATTACATATTGGTACTACAACATCTGGTTCAACATTGGACCCGTATGGGTTAAGAAATAGCATGGATTTGGTAAAAAATAGTTGTTACGAACTTGTTCTATGATGGGTTTGGGGAAAATGATGAATTTCGAAGTGAAATCCCCAAATTTATAAACCATTTAGTTTGAAATTGCCTCAAAAACCTCTGAGTGGTGATTAATGGTGTCAATATACAAAGTTGCAGAGTTAAAATTTGATTTGGAAGGTTGAATTTCATGTTTTAATGGCCACTGTAGAGTTGGGAAAAGTTTGACGAATAGGTCGTTGATATTTTCTTTGATTTTGAGATCAATGCCCTAGATTCATCGTGAATATATTTTAAATATTATAAGGTTTTACAGAGTTTGGAAAGGTTTAGTAGATTGACAGTCTAGATTCATTTTCGATAGTTGGGAAAATAATATAGATTGACAGTTTCAATGCCTTGACAAAGAGATAATTTCAGATAATAAGCCTCTTCGAGGGGGAAACCTCCTTATACACCACAAAAATTTACAAATACAAGATGATTCCAAATGAAAAGGTCTCCTTGGTATATACAGGAGACTAGGAGGTACAATTACAACTAATAGACCCAAGCCAACATAAATAAAATAACAATACTAATGTAATATTCCCCAATTAAGGGGTAATGTGCCACTATTTAGGGCTTAGTGTTAAGAACCAAATATCAAAATAGCATAAAAAACCTCAGAATAAGTACTCAACGCCTTGAAAAAGAGAGAATTTCAGATAACAAGCCTCTTTGAGGGGGAAACCTCCTTATACACCACATAAATTTACAAATACTAAATGATTCCAAATGAAAAGGTCTCCTTGGTATATATAGGAGACTAGAAGGTACAATTACAACTAATGGAACCAAGCTGACATAAATAAAATAACAATACTAATGTAATATGCCCCAATTAAGGAGAAATGTGCCATTATTTAGGGCTTAATGTGCCCCTCTCCTCCAGACAAGTGTTTTCCGCAACACTTGAGTAATTCTGGTTGCTTCTGTATAAAATAATCATCTTCCCAGGTTGAATATTCAACAGGTAGTTTCCTCCAACACTTAATGAGATACTATGAAATGGATCTATTCCTAAGCTGGTGAATTGTTGTGTCAGTGATAGATTCAGGTTCCA
>JASDQU010504638.1:1191-50955 GCA_032191745.1 Picea mariana | reverse complement strand
CCAAATTTGACATGAAGGATCTTGGTGCTGCTAACTTCATTCTAGGAATGGATATTAAAAGAGATCGTGCAAATAGGAAACTCTGGTTGAATCAAAGAAAATATGTTGAGACGATATTGCAGAGGTTTAATATGCATGGAATTAAACCGGTCAAGGTTCCTATTCCTATAGGTGTAAAGTTATCTACAGATAAGTGTCCCAAGACATAGGAAGAATAAGAGGACATGTCCCATGTTCCATATGCCAATGCAGTTGGCAATTTGATGTATGCAATGGTTTGTACTAGACCAGACATTGCACATGCAGTGGGAGTTTTGAGCAGGTATATGTCAAAACAAAGGAAGGATCATTGGACAGTAATAAAGAGGGTCTTCAGGTATCTTCGTGGCACCACTAGTTATGGATTGTGCTACCAAGGAAGACTAGGATTAGACAGAGTGGTGGACATACATGGCTTTGTTGATGCAGACTGGGTTGGAGATCTAGACTATAGAATATCTACAAGTGGGTATGTGTTTAACCTATTTGGAGGATAAATTAGTTGGATGAGAAAAAAACAGGTTGTAGTGGCACTCTCAACTACAGAAGCTGAATACATGGCAGCCACTCATGCAAGAAAGGAAGTAGTATGGTTAAAAAGATTGTGTTTAGGTATTGGGTTGGTACAAAAAGTAGTGAGATTAGAGTGTGATAGTCAGAGTTCAATATTCCTGGAAAAGAACCCAGCTTATCATTCGAAGACAAATCATATTGATGTTCAATGTCACTTTGTGAGAGACATGGTTGAGGAAGAGAAGGTGTTACTGGAAAAGGTTGACACTTTGAAGAATGTTGCAGATTCATTGATAAATTCTATGAGCACATAAAAGTTCTCCTGGTGTAGAGTAACAATGGGCATTGCTTCCCTGGATTGTTCACTATATAATCCCTTGGACCCCTGGATGCAAAGAAAACAAGTGGGAGAATGTTGGGTATGTGTTATATTCTTTGCATGTGTGTGTGTGTGTGGGCAGTTTTTTGCTATTTTTAGCGGATTTTGCTATTTTTAGCAGATTTGTAAATTAATCCCGGATTAAGGGATTAGGGTTTTGGTATCTACATAATACCTAAAAACATTGTATATATTGTATGGAAAATGGTGAAATTTGATATAATGAAAATAAAAAAGGTTTTCCCGGTTGAGGGTTTCCAATATAAAATCTTTGTGTACTCTGTGTATGAGCCATTGATTAATTTATGTATTTCTTAAGAATCTATATGTATTGCTTTACTTCTCAGGTTTAAAACTTACACCACAATTCTCCTCGAGCCTCCAGGTGTCCTCTTTTCAAATCCACAGTTTGAAATGCGGCCCACCCTCAACTTTTCAATGTTCGTGCAACTCCTATCCCCACAATGCTACAAGACTGTCGATCTCTTGATCTTGATGGTACCTCAAAAAGTTCACATCTTCCCCTCTCAGACCTACAGATCAGATCTGACCTCTTGCAATATCAATAAACGAGATCTCCTTCATGATTTCGGGTTCCAAGAGTTTCAACTCTCAAAACCCTACTCTCTTTTGTACTTCAATATTCTAATTTGACAATCTGCGAACACCTGTCCTCATAATCAACAAACCTACCTTTACTTTGGGTGGTTGAACTTTCAAATGAATCAATGGTCTTGTGGCCATCTTCTCGATCAACGATCGATATTTCCTTCAAGTTTCAGACTTTTGATATCTCAAATCTCAAATTTCACCCTTTTTCCTAATGGATTTCATCCAGAGGATATAATACACTGACACATGTCCCCTTGATCTAACGATCGAGGATTACTTTGGGTCTTTACCCAGAGTCCACATATTTTCTCCACGTCTCCCTTAGATCAAACGACTACGAATTACTTCAGATATTTATCTGGAGTTCTCATATTTTCACCATGTCTCCCTTGGATATGACGACTATGAATTACTTTCGATCTTTATCCAAAGTTCTCAATTTTTTTCCACGTCTCCCTTGGATCTGACGTCTGAGATCCACTTTGGGTGATTCGACGCTTGATATTCACTTCAGACGATCTGACGACTCTGCTTCGGTTTGGCTGATCAAATGATTGAGATTTACTTCGAATTTCTGGAAGTTCAGACTTCAGAATTATCAACTCTCATTCCTTGCCTTCTCCTGAATAGACAGTATCTAATGGCTCAGATTCACCTTGGCAATCCAATTCTTGAGATTTATTGTGGGTGATATAATGGCTCATATCTCCTTCAGTTGATCAGACGATTTGGATTCGCTTTAGATTTCTGGGACTTCAGACTTCACGAATCTCAAATCTCAACTGAGAAACACTTGAATGGATTTCCCGAAGTTACTGATCTAATGGCTCAGATTCACTTTGGAAATCCAATGCTTGAGGTTTACTTGGATGATCCGACGGTTGATGTTTAATTCAGGTCTGCACTCAGAATCCACAGATTCATGCCACCTATCCTCTAGATCTGATGGTTCATATCTACTTCTTAGATGATCTAATGGTTGATGTTTACTTTGGGTCTACACCCAGAATCCAAAGATTCTTTCCACCTATCCTCTAGATTTGACGGTTTAGATCTACTTCTTGGATGATCTAATGGTTGACATTTACTTTGGGTCTTCACTCGAAATCCACACATTCATGCCACCCATCCTCTAGATCTGATGGTTTAGATCTACTTCGAAATATCTGACAGATGATGTTTACTTCGGGTCTTCACCCAGAATCCACAGATTCATGCCACCTGGCCTTTAGATTCGACCGTTGCTTTCTCTCTTCTTTCTGAGATTTCAACTTCCTCTAGCTTAGAGGATTTTCTAGGTATTCAAAGGCCTCGACCTTTGTTCCTCCTACGAGTCTATCTCTTCGATCTCGTCTGCACTTTTGAAAAGCGCTTATCTCTTCTAAGCTTTGAGACTTGCAATAATTCCTACTCTTGTGCCCTCTTAGCACTATCTCTTCTGAGCTTCAACTGCTTAGACCTCAAAGGTCTCTGACCCTTCTATTCCTCAAAGGGATGTTTCTTCCCTCTTGGAAAATTACTCTCAATCACTCCTTACTGAGATGCAGAGTGTTTGGTAACTTTGTGAGTGTCTNGGATCTAGAGATCTAAGGTCTAGATTAACTTTGGGACTTCGAGGATTTTTACTTCCCTTACGATGAACTCACAATTTTCTGAACTCGCAAAGTCCGAAGGAATCAAGTGGTTAACTCCCACACTCCTTTCTGTATCCAACGATCTCCTGCTCTTTAAGAGACATCGTCCTCGAAGGGACTCATAATGACTAGGAGGTTCAACATGTGTACATGAAATTATTCCCAAGGTTGATGATATCACAGTTCGTGGCTCAATCTTAAGCCCTCATAGGATGCAAACATTTATGAGTATAAAACATATCCCATCCATATAATTTCCTACTTGCCTAATTATACAATCAAGTAGACACCAAAAAGGGGTACAATATAAATCATTAATCAAACATATCTATCCCTATAACATTCATAGTATATCCAACTTTAATTAATAGTACCACTTAAATACAAAGATATGCGATTTAATTATCTATTACAGGTGGTATCCAACTAACTGACTATGGGTGTTTGTCCTTCCACCTGACCATAGGCTCAGAGGCATTCATTATTAGCACTCCAGACACACCCGTGCCAAGCCATGATATCACCAGGGAACTCTTGCAATTCTCAAGGACTCTTTCTTTGTTGCATCTTATGCTCAGGTTATGTTCTCTGCAAAATTTCAGAGATTTCCCTCTTTCTTATGGCCTCGGCGAGGTTTATCATATGCTCACCCAACATTAAGCTCGTGACCTTCTCTTCCTTATCCGTTGGAGAGCTCTACACATTCTCCTTATCCATTTGTATCTCTTTATTCAAGGATGGTTCTCGACCCATCGTATTCCTTCTGTCAGAAGGGAACTCTGGTTAGTGTGGCCTTGCATACCCCATGGTACTTTGGGTTGACATTCTGCATTTTTGGCCATGCTTCCATTCATGGGAGTGGTTGATAATTCAACCATTGGTCCTTTATTCATTAATTGATTTCTCTCCTTGGGATCCAAAGGAGGTTTATTATCCTCATCAAGGGAATTTGGGGTTATTTGATATAATGACCATCCCTTATAGTTTTCACACTCTTTCCTCTAGTGATATCATGGATAGTACTTTCAAGGATTCACCCCCATATTTAGTTATTGGCAACTCAAACAATAATACATTTACACTTTCCACATGCCTTAGCATGGTAAATCCTATTTTATGATTAATTACAAACTGGGGGAAACAAGGGCTGTTACATTGTCAGACTCTACAAGAGGCAGAAAGACATGAAACTCCCCGTGGTACCTTCTGATTGAGGGAGATACCTCATAGGTATTTATTCTATGCTTCATATATGAGTTACATCATTCATTTTGAGCCTTCATGTTATGAGGAGGAAACTAGTCATATAGTATGGAGAGATGTCATGATGGCGGAGTATTAGTCCATCCTAAAGAATGATGTGTGGGATATTGTTCTGAGACATGAGGGGAAGTATGTAGTGAATTATGAATGGATCTATAAAATCAAACAAAAAATTGACGGGATCATCGAGAGGAACAAAAATGAGATTTGTTTCTAGAGGATTCTCTCATGTGGAGAGAAGAGATTATGAGGAGACATTTGCTCATGTTTCTTGATACACTTCTATCTGGATGATTATTTCCCCCACAACATCCATGGGTTGGAGAGTAAATTATATGAATGTGAAGACACCCTTTCTCAATGGAGATATTGAGGAAGAAGTATACATCAAGAAACTAGACGGTTTTGTGATATATGAGAAGGAGTCTCATGTGTGCAAGTTGAAGAAGGGCCTGTATGGACTCAAGGAGGCACCTCATGCTTGGTATGAAATGATTTATAGACACCTTATGAGTTTGGGATTCAGCAAAATTGTTGTAAATCTAATTCTATACTACAAGACTATTAATTATGAGTCCCTAATATTGGTCCTCTATGTTCATGATTTATTCCTCACCGGTAAAGAGAGCCTTATTGTTGAACGAAAGTATGTGTTGACCGTTGCGTTTGAGATGAAGGACCTTGGTATAATGCACTACTTTTTAGGACTATAGGTGTGGCAGAGAATTGATGAGATCTTCTTGATTCAAGGGAAGTACATAGTTGAGATATTGAAGAAGTTTAAGATGTTGAACAAGAAGCCTGTGGCTACACCAATGGTGGTGAATATAAAGAAACTAAGTGTGTCTTCTTCCGATTTTGAAGAAATTGATATGACTCTATAAATACAATTGATTTGATCATTGATGTATCTAGTTAACACCAGGCCAAATATTTTTTATACAGTGAGTACACTTAGCCAGTTTATGATTCAGTGGAGACATACACACTGGATTGCTACAAAGCATGCGCTGAGATATACTTCCGGTATTGACATGATATTACAGGTTTATACTAACTCTGATAGTGAAGGAATCATAATGGACAGGAAGAGAACCTTTGGGTTTTGCTTCACTTTGGGATCTGCCATGGTTTTCTGGTGTAGCATGAAGCATACTTATGTGTCCTTGAGCATCGCAGAAGTAGAGTACTTGCATTGAGTGTGGAAGTCCAGGAAGCATTTTGGCTTCACAAGCTCCTTGCAGATTTATTTGGACATGTGTTGGAATTCACTATTATTCCAAGACATGGTGCAGAGGAAGGAAGTATTGGTGCAGTATATTCCTACATATGAACAGGTTATTGATGTTGTTACCAAACCAGGATGAAGTTCAAGTACTTATGTGACATAATTGGTGTGGAAAATAATGCCTCCCTCATGGAGAGGGAATTTTGATGTTTATAGCTTCCTGAGACATTCTCCATACCGTACTCCTATGTGACTGAGTTAATTTTATCTATGAGAACACTTATCCAAGAAGGGATAAGTGGTTTTGTGATTATTCAAGAAGGAATAAGTGTGTTGATCTGTGAGTACACTTATCCAAGAAAGGGTATCCCAACATCCCTTGTGGAGAGAAAATGAGGACACTTACCATGTGGAGAGCACATGAGGACATGTCAAGGGAGTTGACCTTGACATCACACACTATGGGGAGTTGAGCCTAGTGTTTTTAGAGGGATTATCCTCTATAAGTCCACATGGGAGTGCCATGTGTGATAGACATTCTCTAGATCGTACTCCTCTATGAACTGAGTTGAGTTTATATATGAGGACACTGATTTGAGAAGGGATAAGTGAGTTTGGTACTATATCCCAACATCCCATGTGGAGAGTACATGAGGACACGTCACTTGTGGAGAGAACATGAGGACATGTCAAAGGAGTTTACCTTGATGTCACACACTATGGGGAGTTTACCCTCATGTTTCTATAGGGAGTATCCTCTAGAATTCCACATGGGAGTTCTGTGTGTGAAAGACCTTTTGCTACTACAATGGTTTTGTACCACTGGTGGAGACTGTGTGTCTCTAGATAGTATTTGTGTACTACTACAGTGGTTATGTACCACTGAAAGTGATTGTGTGTCATGAGATAGTAGTTGTGTGCTACTAGTAGTGGTTGTGTACCAATAGATAGTAATTGTGTACTACTATGGAAAGATACCTCCCTAGCTAAGAAGGAGTGTTGATGTTTCAACATTTGGAAGACCTTCTCCTAGATTGGGTTAAATACCAAGGGAGATAGGATACATTTACATAAAGGTGGACTTGTGGTAAATGGGCCCATGCGTAGTCATTCCTTGATCATGAAAATGAATAATATGGACTCAAGGTGATTGAAGTGATGTCCACATGTCACTTAGCATCAGGATGACATTCACTCAAAGGTGTGTACCTGTGGTGAAATATCCTGGTGTGGTCTTTGTCCTAGTTATTGTGATTTGACAAGGAATGATAAAGACTCAAGATTCTATATGATATTACATGTGGACACAGAGTGAGCCTGATATAAGAGAGAGTTGTAAATGTGTTTAACTTGCATATAATAGATATAGCTAAACAATAATACACACATTTGTAGAGAGAATTGGAGAAGGAAGAAGAAGGAGAGAAAGAATGGAATAATTCTCATTAACCATTGTGAATAATGAATAATTTACACATGATATACTCTGTATAACTCAATGAGTTTGACTTGAGGATAACCAAATCACCATAGTGGTGGTATAGAGTGATATGGACACACACCATCAGTTACGGGAGTGAACTACCACCTAGTCTAGTATATCAGGCAGTTACGGGAGTGAACTGCCACCTAGTCTAGTATCTTAGGCAGTTACGGGAGTGAACTTCCACCTAGTTGAGTTAATTAGTCAACTAGTCTTTAGTTAATTGACTGAACAAAGAGTAGCGAGGAGCTAAATTAGGGAATCAAGGCTAATGCACCACTCTGGTGATGATACCAAGGCAAGGTCGAATTAGCATGGTGATTATCCCAATGTTGCATGGTGATAAAACCAATGGAGCATCTAAACTCAACTCAACTATTCAAGCTAAAGGGTCAACTGAAAGAGAATATTCTCCAGGTGGAATATTCTCCCCTAAATTATAGGAGATTGGATAATGACTAATTATGACTAATAAACAAGGAAAAACCTTAGGAAAAAGAAATATTAGGTGTGTGTGAATTAACTCCAACACCCCCCCTGAACATCACTATGGTGAAAATAAAGATTGGGTCCTGGAAATGAGGCCATCTTAGGTACCCAAGAACAAAATATACACTACAAATAAAGAGAGGAAAGAGGGATAACCTCATGGGAAAAAACCCCTCAAGGTACAATGTATGTAAAAAGAATAACTATAGTTTCTAGGCAACTGTGTCCTTCACTCCAAGACTACTTCGCAGATAATGGAATTTATGCTCAGTGAAGGTCTTGGTGAAGATGTTTGTCATTTTTTCTGTAGAGGAATAGAACTGTAAGTCGATGATCCCCTCGTGTACTAAGTCACAGATGCAGTGCATGTGGATATCAATGTGCTTCGTCCATTTCCTCTGAACTGGATCTCTACAGAACTTCAGAGTGCTCTGGTTGTCACAATAGATGATGATTGACTGATGAAACTGAATGCCCAACTCAGTGAGAAAATTTTGTAGCCACATAGCTTGAATGGTTATGTTAAATGCCCCTATGTACTCTACCTTGGATTAAGATAGAGAAATGGAAACTTGCTTCTTGCTCAACCAACAAATAGTCCCGGAACCAAGATTAAGTGAGTAACTAGATGTGGACTTGTGATCAATGTTATCGATAGCCCAGTCAGAATCAGTAAAACCAATGGGATATAATGTAGATTTTGATGAAAAATGAATCCCCAAGGTGATGGTTGCCTGTACGTATCGAAGGATACGCTTTGCAAATTTCCAATGTAGCTCATGCATCTCCTGCATGAACCTGGAAACTATGCCAAATGCATAGGAGAGTTATGGTATGGAGTGTGTGAGATACAACAAGCTCCCCACTAGTTGTCTGTACAGTGTGTTTTCAACCAGTGGAGTCTCCCCACCATCCTCAAGTTTGACTCCTGATAGGAAAGGAGTTGGAGCAGACTCGCAGCCTTTCATGTGAAATATCTCAAGGAGATCTCGTGCATACTTGGCTTGAGACAGTTTGATGCCTGATGCATCCTAATTCATCTCAAGTTCAAGGAATAAGTGTAGTGGACCCATGTCCGTCATCAAAAACCTGTCATGTATAATCCTCTTGATTGCAGCAATCACTAAATTGGATCACCCAGAGATCAACAAATCATCGACATACATAACTAAAACTAGAATTGAATCAGCCATCCTGAGCATGTAGACATTCATGTCTGATTTACAATGTACAAATTTATGTGAAAATAGGTAGGAGTCCATCTTGGCATACCATGCCCTCAGAGCCTGCTTGAGGCCATAAAGTGACTTCTTCAGTCGAGAAACCAAAGATGAGTCCTGCATAAATCCCTGGGGATTCTCCATGTAGATCTCCTCAGAGAGATCACCATGAAGAAATTCATTCTTCACATCTATTTGATGGAATTCCCATCCCTTGGCTTCCACTATGGCAAGGTCCAATCGAATGGAATCCATCTTTGCTACTGGAGTGAAGGTATCATCATAGTCAATACCATGAACCTGCTAAAAGCCTTTGGAAATAAGCCTAGCTTTGTATCTACTAATTAATCCATTTTCTACACTCTTGGTCCTATAGACCCATCTGCATATGAGAAGTTTACTCCCATAAGGAAGGGGAACCAGATCCCAAGTCTGGTTCTCAAGGAGGGAGTTTTACTCATCCTGCATGATGGATTCCCAAAAGGGATTTCTAGCAGCCTTGCCATAATACTATCGATTGGAATAATGAACCAGGAAATGATGCCTGGATGGAAATGGTTCATTGGCAGTGAGTGCAACAAGAGGGTCCTCTAAATCAGATCGAGTCCTCCTAGTAATTGTTGGATCACCAACTAGACCCCCTGCATCCTGAAGAGTAGTCTATGCCCACTTGGGCCTCTACTTTGGCTCTGCAATTGCATCTAGATACTCTGACTCTGCATCTGAATATACTCACTCTGAATCTTAATCATCTAATTCCTATGAATCAAAACTCTCATCTGAAGAATATTCTTCATGTGCATGCTCATCATCTCAGAAAGGTGGAAGAGTGAAGGTGTTTGCATGCTGTTGTTGAGGTACATGTGAGACACTTTCCTCAAATTGGACACTATGCTCAATGATGAGCTGGTCTGAGGAAATATCAATAAGCTGATATCCCTTCACAACATATAGGTATCCAAAAAAAATGCACTCAGTGCCCTATGGATCAAGTGCCTTCCTTTTTTCAGAAGGAATCTGGGCCCATGCACGTGAACCAAAAATGTGAAAGTGGGTCACTTCTGGTTTGAGGCTGCTCCAAGCCTCATAGGGGGTCTTATCCTTGACAGATCTATGGGGAGATCTGTTTTGGATGTATGTTTCACAGTTAAGTGCTTCGGCCCATAGTCTCTGTGGTAGTGAATTTACATGCAACATGCAAGATGCCATCTCCTTTAGAGATTTTTTTTTCCGCTCAACAACTCTATTTTGTTGCAGAGTGTAGGGAACTGTATGCTACAGCTAAATCCCTTCCTCATGGAAAATATTATGGATCTCATGATTTACATACTCTCCTCCATTATCAGTTTGAAGGACTTTGATATTCTTTCCAGACTATGTCTCAACCAGGGTTTTGAAATCTTTGAGGTGTTGAAAGACATCGGATTTTTGCCTGAGAAAGTAGATCCATGTAAAACATGAGAAATTGTCAACAAAAATGAGAACAAACCTTGATTTTATGATTGATGGATGCAAAAAATGACCCATGAGGTCAATGTGGATCAGATCTAAAGGTGCAGAAGCTCGCTAAGACTTTCCTTTGTCGAATTTCTCTTGAGGGTGTTTTCCGAGAACACATCCCTCACATAATCCCTTGGAGAAATGGATGTCTGGTAGATCATCAAATACTTTGTGCTTGTTAATTTGTTTCATGTATCTGAAATTCAAATTTCCAAACCTTTCGTGCCATATACTACTACTTTAATCAGCATGAGTAAGCAGTAACGTAGAATCAGATTCAATGAATTCAAAAAAAGTATACAATATAGATTGATGACTTACCTCACCGGTAGCAACCCTGGAGTTGGTTTGGATGTCGTAGATGTCCATGGAATTTTGTGTGAATATGAATTTATTTTCAGTTCCAAAATTCTTCATCTGATACATAGAGAGAAGGTTGACAGAAATATTGGGAACATGCAACACATTCTTGAAGATTTCATTGGTGAGTTCAATCCTTCCTTTGTCAGTGACTTCGACAGAAGAGTTGTCCCCCATCAGAATAGGAGGACCTTTGAATGAATATAATGAATAATAGACTACTTATGAGGCAGCCATGTGATGTGATGCTCCTGAATCTACGATCCAAGCATTGGGAGAGGAGTTGATGGCAATCAAGGCATGGCTAAAATTTATTTTCTTCGAATTCGGATATTTTGGCTTCTTCTTCTTTCCACCCTCAGGGATGCGATATCAAATCTTGTTTTACTGAAGTATTTGAGACATCAGATATATTTCTTTTTTCATGCATGCAGATTCCAAATGGAATCCTTTGTGACAGTACATGCATTTCTCCCCTTTTCTTCCCTTTTCCCCTTTGGATCTAGAGGCATCGGTGAAGGGTTTTGTGTACCCTTCATTCTTCATATGTGCATTAGATTTTCATTTATATTTATCTTTATATTTCTTATATTTGTGGCTGCATCATGCACAGTGAGTGCATGCGCCCTTGGGCCTTTGATTGTGCCCATGTTGATGAGCTTGGTTTGCTCTTGTATCAAGGATTCGATAAAGTCCTCAAGAGAAGGCATCTTCCAGGTGGCTCCAGAGATGAATCTGATAGTATGGAATGTGGATACGAATATAAATACTTCAATACCAAACTTGGAGAGAATGGAGAGAACCATTTTTTTCTCCTCCGCTGATTTATCAATCCCGTAAGATTTGAGTTGAGACAGTAAATCCTTGAATTTTGTAAAGAAATATTGGACATTGTCAAATATTTTTGGATCCAATGTGAGAAGATCCACCTCCAGCATGTGTCCCCTCATCTCATCCTATTTTCCAAATATCCATTCCAATGTTTTTCTAGGCCTCATTGGGAGTCTTATAGGAAGATATGTGAAAAACGAGATCGGGAGAAATAAGACTGCAAATTGTTCCAAGTGCCTCATCCATCCAATTTAAGTACTTCGATTTTTCTACGGCTAATGTAGGCTCTGTATATGTATTCATGGTTAACCTATATAACCCTCTAGATCATATATTTATGGCTATTTTCTCCTTCCATGCAAAATAGTTGTAAGCTGTAAGAATGAATTGTTTTTGAAATTCCATCTTTCCACTGTCTTCAATCTTTTGTACCTGCAAAATTTTTTGGTGTAGATTTTTCTTAGCAGTCCATTGGCTCTGATACCATGTAAATGTGTTGAACTTGCACATAATATATCTATCTAAACAACAATACACACATTTTCAGAGAGAATTGGATAAGGAAGAAGAAGGAGAGAAAGAATGGAAGAATTCCCATTAATCGTTGTGAATAATGAATAATTTACACATGATATACTCTGTATAAATCAATGAGTTCGACTTGAGGATAACCAATGTGACATAGTGGTCGTATATAGTGATATGGAAACACACCAGTAGTTACAAGAGTGAACTGCTACCTAGTCTATTCTCTCAGGCAGTTACAAGAGTGAACTGCCACCTAGTTGAGTTAACTAGTCAACTAATCTTCAGTTAACTGACTAAACAAAGAGTAGTGAAGAATTAACTTATGGAATCAAGGCTAATGCACCAATATGGTGATGATACCAAGGTAATGTTGAATTATCATGGTGATGATCCCAATTTTGCATGGTGACAAAACCAATGCAACATCTAAACTCAACTCAACTAGTCAAGCTGAAGTGTCAACTGAAAGAGAATATTCTCTAGGTGGAATATTCTACCCTAAATTATAGGAGACTGGATAATGACTAATTATGACTAATAAACAAGGAAAAACCTTAGGAAAAATAAATAGTAGGTGTGTGTGTGAAGTAACTCCAACAAGAGCGAATTCTCTCAGAGGGAGATCTATAGAAGGAGTTTCTCCTCAGTTCAGGTGGGATAGAGACATCTCCCAATACTAAATTACAATGTTTGTAAAGAATAATATATGATTGTGAATGATACCAATTCTCTTTGGAGCACCAACTCTTGGAGACCCAAATCCCCTTCTTTTTTTAGCACCTACTCAAGGAAGCTACAAACCTCTTCTTCTCCAAGCACCAACTTGAAAGGATGCTCCAACCCCTTGTATTCTTTATGCACCAACTTGAAAGGAGGCACCGACCCTATTTTTGTTCAAGAACCAACTTGAAAGGAAGCTGCAACTCCCTGTTGTTTAGGATTCAACCTGTAGAGGATTACAATCCTCCCAAGATTCTCCCTTCCACCCTCACTGCATAGTTTTACTCTACAATCTTATTCATGTGAATCTACCTCAGGTAGCATATACTCAGATATCTCCATGAGTCACTCTTTCGTTCTTCATTCTTATGAGTTTATGTATCCTTCAAAATGATGTGCTTGAATGAACCATTGTGTATTTTAAATGAATCAATGTGTCTCTTCATTTACAATAGACTATAATAAAAAAATAATCCTAATCGAATTCAAATTCCTTGTAGACTAATTATTTTTTTCTCTTTATAATGTCAATATTTCTTATGAAATGATCAATCCAACAACCCTTCATGAAATTGAATACAACAGTCAATTTCTTGATTGCACTGAGCTCTAGTTTCATAGAGACTCATCTACTGTCTAATCGAGATCAAGATTTCTTAGAATTATTTTGTGTGATGGGTTCATAGACTGTCGGACTCATGGATTCACATATCTTCCTCTTTGTTTATTATCTTGGTGTTTAATTAGATCAACAATTCTGATATGATCAAGTGTTGAGTAGATGGACCTAGTTTATCTAGGGGCGTTAGACAAATCTACGGTTTGGATTTAATCAATATTTGACTGGAAAGTCTTGATTCATTTCAAACATGTAATTTGACTTGGAATTATTTTTTGTAACAGGTTTGTAGACTCTCAGACTCGCAGACATACATGTCTTCTTGGTTTTCATTAGAATATCACGCCCAACTGTCGCATCCTCCAAGATGAACCTATCTTAGAATTATTTTATGTGACTAGTTCGTAGACTCTTGGACTTGCGGACTCACTTGTCTTATATGTTGTCATCAAAATGCACCCCGAACTTCCGTAGCCTCCAAGATGAACCTATACTTAGAAATATTTTATGTGACGGGTTCATAGACTCTCAGACTCATAGACTTACATGGCTTCTATGGGGTCATCAAATTGCACCCCTAACTTTCGTTACCTCCATAATGAACCATACTTAGAATTTTTTAAGTGATATAGATAGAATATGATACTTAGCCATTTTTTGGTTTCTCAGTGGACTTGTAGAATGATATTCGAGTCATCTGATTATAATTTCATTTGTATCCAACGATCAACATAGTTTATTTATTCGTTATCATCCAATCATGCTCTTATTTTGATCCAACGATCTACATTGTTCTTCATTCTTTACTGTCGATTTTTGAAATTGATATAGTCGGATACTTATCTGGATGATAAATCCATTTAACCTTGGTTGACATCAATGACAATCATAACACCATGTCCAACATTCTCCCCCTTTGGTATTGATGGAAAAAAAGTAAAAACTCTTTATTTTAATTGAGTTTTACTATGTATTCTCCACCTTTGACAACAATGACAGAAGGGAACTTTCTTTGCTCCCTCTGAGGTGATGCTCCCCGTGTCCATGTACTCCCAATTTTTTTGGTAGTTTTTAATGAGGTATGGGAATTAATCCCAATTTATGTCTAATATTTTCAAAGGTAACTCTTGGAAGAATTTTTGCGAATATGTCTGCAATTTTCTCTTTAGTATCAATATATTCCACTCTGACTACCTTTTGAGAAACTTGATCTCTCATAAAATGGTATTTAATTGGGATATGATAGGTTTTAGAATTCATAATAGGATTCTTAGAGGCATTGGTTTTGTCACAGTTAATAGTGATTGGATGATCATACTTCACTTGTACATATTCTAGGGTTTGTTCCATCCAAATTACTTGTGCATAGCAAGATGTAGTAGAAGTGTACTCTTCTTCTATCATATATAGAAATATAGATGTCTTCTCTTTACTTAACCAGGATATTGAACACTTTCCCAAGTAGAATACTCCTCCACTGGTACTTTTCTTGTCATCTAGACTACCAACCCAATCTAGATTAGTATATGCAGTCAGTGTAAAATATTTTGTTTTTGGAAACCATAAAGCAAAGTCTAGTGTACCTTTAATATATCTAAATATCCTTTATACTACCTTCATGTGATTTTCTTTAGGTGTAGATTGAAATCTGCCTACTACTCCTACAGCCTACAAGATATATGGCCTTCTTGTTGTTGCATATAATAGGATACCAACCATTGATCTGTACATGGTTTGGTATACTCTTGGTGAATCATCATCTAGGGTTAGTTTGCATCCACTGACATGGGAGTGTGAATGGGTTTACTGTATTCCATTTGAAATTTATTTAACATTTCTTTGATATATTTACTTTGGGAAATGAGTATTCCTTTATCTATTGGAGTGACTTGTAAGCCTAGGAAGAAAGTTAGTTTTCCTAGCATAGCCATTTCAAATTTTTTTTTGCATTTCTATAGAAAACGTTTTTCTTAGTAGAATAAGATTACTTCCAAATAGGATATCATCTACATATACCACCACAACAATCATATATTGATCCTCAATTTTTATATATAGGTTGTTGTCAATAGTCCCTCTTTTATATCCTTTTCTTTGCAGATGTTGATATTGTCTTGAGAACCATGCTCTAGGGGCTTGTTTAGGACCATACATAACCTTCTTTATCTTTCACACATAGTCCTAATTTTATGTTAATATGAATCCTTTTGGTTTCTCAATATATACTTCTTCTTCTAATGTTCCATTCAGGAATGATGAATTGACATCCATTTGATAAATTTTAAAGTTTTTGAAGCATGAAAATGCCAAAAGCATTATGATGGCCTCTAGTCTTTCTACTGGGTTAAAAGTCTCTCCAAATTCAATACCTTCCACTTGGGCATAACCTTTGCATATTGATCTATCTTTTTTCTTTATAATCTGTCCATTCTCATTGAGTTTTTTTTTAATATCCACTTGGTTCCTACCACATTCTTTTCTTTTGATCTAGGGACAAGTTCCCATGTATGATTTTTCTCAATTTGATCAAGTTCATCATTTGTTGTTTTTATATTGTCTTCACTCTTACTGGATTTTGTAAAATTTATGGTTTCTATTATTGAAATCATTTTCTGTTCAAAATCAAATATAAGTTTCCTTTTTGTTTCTACTCCTGCTTCTTTATCCCCTATAATTGATTTTTAGGGTGATTCTTTTGAACTCTATTTGATGGTGCTTTTGGTAAGGGTGTTTCTACCTAATCCTTCTCTTCATCATTTTTTGGTTCATTCTCTTGTAGTTCTTCAATATCTTCTTCATCTTCTTCATCATCACTAGTTATTCTCCGTTCATCATTTTTTATTCATCTTGAGATTTGATTTTTCTCAATTTTAGCTCATATATTTTTACATGTGTGCCTTCCACTATTTTGTTCAATATTAGATTATAGAACTTGTACTCCTTTCTGTTAGGTGAATATCCTAGAAATATCCCTTCATCTGATCTAGAGTCAAATTTCCCTATATTATCTTTTTCTCTCTTGATGTAAAACTTACTTCAAAAGACTCTGGAATGTTTCACAGATGTTCGTATTCCAAAGAATAATTCATAAGATGTTTTCTCATGGTTAGCTCTCAGTTGTGATCGGTTAAGTATGTGTATTTTCATATATATTGCATCTCTCCAACATTTGTCTAGGATCTTGGCTTCATTCAACATAGTTCTTGCAACCTCTTGAACAATTATGTTTTCCTATCAACAAATCCATTTTGGTGACGAGTTCTTTGAGATAATAATTGTCTCTTAATTCCATGATCTTCACAAAACTTATTGAATTATTTAGAGCTAAATTCCCCTCCATTATCTGATCTTAAACATTTTATTTTGAGATCTGTTTCATTCTCTACATAAGTCTTGAATTCTCTAAACTTTTCAAATGCCTAATATTTTTCCTTGAGAAAATATACCCAAGTCATCCTTGTGTAGTCATCAATGATAAACATGAAGTAGTGTTATACTTGTATTCTTATAGTCCTATAGGGCCCATAGATATCAGTGTGAACAATATCCAAGGATTTTGATGTAGAATGCTCTTTTTTCTTGAATCTCACTCACGTATTCTTTCCTAATTGACAGTGTTTACTAACAGGATCTGAGGGTTTGATGAATTTTGGCATGTCTTTTACAACTCCCTTTTTACTATCTTTAATCATGTTATCAAATATCAAGTGTCTCACCCTTTTTTTCCATACACATCTTTCATATGTTTGACTCATATTTCATTCTTCTTCTTCCTTAATATCTAAGATATACACATTTCTTGAAGTTCTTGGTGCAATAGAAACTAATTTTCATGATCCCTCTTCTATTGTTTCACATTTTTGGGAGTCAAATATGAGTATATTCCCTTGATCGCAAGTTTATCTAACACTTAGAAGATTAGGATTCATATTTTCAACTAGTAACATGTTTTCTACTTTGTTTTTCTTGTTTCCCAAGGTGACAGTTCCTTTTCTAAGTATTTTAGTAGATACACTATCTCCAAATGTGACACTTCCTTTTTCCCTTTTTGTTAGTTTGAGAAATTTACTTTTATCTCTTTTCATACGTTTGGAGCATCCATTCTCAATGTACCATCGACACTTTTGTTTCTTGGAATACATGACTATTTTGCATTTTGTATCTTCCATATGTTTTTCTTTCCATATTTTCCTATCTTGAGTGATACAAGAAATTGATTTTGTGGTTATCCTACATTCATTGCTTTGATTACCATACTTGTTTCACTTCTTCCATTCAACATTGAACATTTGTAATGGAGATAATGAATTGTAACTTCTATTCTTCATGTTATTTTTGTTCGTTTTATATTTTTTATTATTTATATGAATGTATGATTTTCCATAAGACTTTCAATGTAATTTCTTATGTCCAAAGTTATCGCAAGAGTAGAAATATCCAAGAAATATGTGTTGATGTCTCTTAGGAGGAGATCTTCTAGCCATTGTATTCCTTATTTATACTTTCTCTTTTGTGGGAGGTGCATACTTCAACTTACTATGAACAATATTTAATAATGTCTTCATCATCTTATTATTTTTAATTTTTAAGGTACTCTTAAGAGAATCTACATAACTGATTCTCCTTTTGTTTGTCTTCTGTGTTGCAGAGGTTGATTTTTTATGATACCCAAGTCCTGTCTTATCCTTTGGTGATATTTGACTATTCAAAATGTCATCCAATATTTTTGAACTATTTTCAAATCTTTAATGATTCTTTTCTTTCTCAAGTTCATTTTTCAGAAGGACAATTTTAACTTCTCTCTTCTCACAATTTTTTTTTTCATTAAGTTGTTCAGTTAATATCTCTTCTGTTCTTTTACCTCTTGGAGTTGAGTCTTCAAGTCAATGAATATTTGTTCATTTTCCTTGATTGATTTTGAGATTTATCTTTCTCTTGATTTACGTGCTTCCTCAATTTCTAGTAATTGTCCTTTTAATGACTTAGTCTTGTTTTTATAGTGTTTGAGCTCTTCCAAAGCACTGAGCAATTATTCTTCAAGATCTACTTCACCTTTCTCTTCATATTCTTCATCCATAACTAAAGTAATTATAATAGGATTATCATGTTTATCTATACCCATAAATAGATGCTTTGATTCTTCTTCTTGTTGTTTTCTTATTTGGTGTATAAGGTCTTCTTCTTTTTGTGGAATTTCTTCTTGTTTCTAGTTTTTCTCCTTTTGTACTATTTGTAAGTTTCTTCACCATCAATTTATTCTTGTTTTAGATAGGGACATTTTTTGGCGAGATGTCCAAATTTTCCATAGTTAAAACACTTAAGAGGTAGTTTTCCTTTGAATTTACAAGTTCCTTTCTTATGTTTTTTCATGAATTTTTCTACGTCTTCATCAGATATTTCTAATTGATCTTCATTGGACACTTTCTCTTGATTCTTCTTAGATTTTCTTGCTTTGAAAGTTGTTTCCCCTTTAGATGGACTTTCTTTCCTTTTTCTCATATCATAGGCTATGAGGATTCCATGGATCTCATCATAGTTTGTTTTTCAAGGTTGTGTCTAATCTCTAAGGTATATATCTTGGCATCATATCTCATAGAAAATTATCTCAACACTTTCTGAACAATATATTTATCTTCTATTGTTTCTCCCAATTCTCTAATTGATTTGACTATCTCATCTACTCTCTAAAGATATTCTACAATATTTTCTTCTTCATTCATCTTTAGATTTTCAAACTGTGCTCTGATTGTTTGAAGTTTGTCTTGTTTTACCTTGCTATCTCCTTCATAAATAACTTTAAGTTTGTACCATAATTATTTGGATGATTTGTAGTGCATTAATTTTACACATACATTTATGTATAATTCATTTAAAATGGCATTAACATCTCTTGAATTGTCATTGTAAAACTTCTTTTCAGCAGCATCAATTGGCGAGGAAGATGGTGCAGTGTAGCCATCTTCTACATATTTCCAAATATCAAATCCAAGTGCCATCATATGACTCTTAATCCTTATTCTCCAAAAATCATAGTCATCTCCTTTGAATAATGGCACTATTTTGGATGACATTCCTTTTTGTTGATCCATTGGGTTCTTCAAGATCTATCTTTCAGTGTTTAGAATGTGGTGAAGGAACCCGCTCTGATACCAATTGTTGGAAATACTGAGAGGGGGGGTGAATCAATATTGCATTTTTAAACAATTAGTAATTACTTTGTTATTGTATTAATAACCAAAATAGATCAATAAATAATTTCTATTTAAAATCAATTATATAAATATAATTAACAAGAATTAAAATTTTTATAAAGAATAATTTGTGATTGTGAAGGAAACGAATATTCTTTATAGCACCAAGTCTTCGAGACACAAATCCCCTTATTTTTTGAGAACCTACTCAAGGAGGCTACAACTCCCTACTTCTCCAAGCGCCAACTTGAAAGGAGGCTCCAACCCCCTATATTATTCAATCACCAAATTGAAAGGAGGCACCAACCCCCTGTTTATTTCAAGCACCAACTTGAAAGGAAGCTGGAAATCCCTATTGTTCAGGATTCAACCTGTAGAGGACCACAATCTTCCCAAGCTCCTTCCTTCCACCCTCACTACACAGTTTTACTCTGCAGTATTATTTCTGTTACTCAAATGTCTCATCGATTCACTCTCTCATTCTTCATTCTTATGAGTTTATATATCCTTCCAAATGGTGTGCTTCACCGAACCATTGCATATTTTCAATGAATTAATGTGTCTCTTCATTTACAACATAATGTAATAAAAAAAATAATCCCAATCGACTTCAAATTCCTTGTAGATTAATTATGTTTTGTTCTTTCTCATGTCAATATATTTTATGGAATTATCGATCTAAAAACCCTTCATGAAATTGAATAAAAAATAAAATTTCTTCATTGCACTGAGATATGGTTCCATAGAGACTCGACTACTATCTAATCGAGATCAATATTAAATATTTACCATTAATTTTGATGTGAATATATGTTATTCATTACTAATTATTTTAGGAACCTATGCACTTCCTCCAACCCACTTTACCTTTTATTGATAAACAGTTGAAATTGAACCCATGAGTTGATCCAATGGCTTACCTTACTCCTGAGAATATCTTGATCTAACAACTCTGACTTAATTATTTGGAGAGATGAAAAATCCATTTTTACTTTAAATATGGCGGGGACCAAATATCGTGACTTAATCATCTGAATAAATCAATGGTGAGTATTTAATAAAGTGTTGAGATGAACAATCCTTATTTCATATAGGCATATTAGAAAGATCGAAGGTTCAGATATAATCAATCATTGAGTGGGCAGTTCTCATTCATTTCAAACATGGACTTTTACTTAGAATTATTTTGTGTCATTGGTTTGCGAACTCTCGAACACACAGACTCACTTATCTTCCTATTCATTTATTATCTTGGCGTTTAATTAGATTGACAATTCTAATATGATCAAGTGTTGATTGGAAGGCCCCAGTTTATCTAGGCTCTTTAGAAATATCTATGGTTTGGATTTAATCAACCATTTAGTGGATGGTCTTCATTCATTTAAAACATGAACGTTTACTTAGAGTTATTTTGTGTGACAAGTTCGCGGACTCTCGTACTCACAGACTCACATAATTGTGAACTCTTGGACTCACAAACTTACATGTATTCTTGGGTTTCATTAGAATGCACGACCAAATTCGAGAACCTCCAAGATGAACCTATACTTATAATTATTTCATGTGATGGGTTTGCAGACTCACATGTCTTCTATGGTGTCATCAAAATGCACCTGCAACTTCCGCAGCCTCCAAGATGTACCTATACTTGGAATTATTTTATTTGATGGGTTGGCAGACTCTCAGACTAATGGACTTATATGTCTTCTATGGTGTCATAAAAATGCATCCCTAAATTATGTTACCTCCATAATGAACCATACTTAGAATTTTTTAAGTGATATAGATAGAATATGATAGTTAGCCATTTTTGGTTGCTAAGAGGACTCGTGGAAATATATTTGAACAATCTGATTATGATTTAATTTTTGATCCAATGATCAACATCATTTCTTTGTTTTTTATCATATAATCATGCTCTTATTTTGTTTCAATGATCTATATTGTCCTTCGTTCTTTATTGTCAATGCTTACAACTAGTATAGATACATACTTCTCTGAATGATAAATCCATTTAACCCTTGTTGACATCAATGGAAATCATAACACCATGTCCAATAGGCAAGATGAGGAAAGGAAATGGGGTTGTATCCTCCTTCCGGTTGGAGCCACATAATACAGGGAGTTGGAACTTCGTTCAGGTTAGAGCCTGTAAATCAGGGGGTTGTAGCCTCCTTCTGGATGGAGCCATAGAACATAGGGAGTTGGATCTTACTTCATGTTTGAGCCTCCTTCCATTTTTATCTAGAGAATTCAAGTAATCATAGCTTTCTTCAAGTTGTAGCCTCCTTCTAGTTGGTGTTGGATAATTTGGAAGTTGGTGCTTCATATGAATGTAATATTTGATATATAAGAAAGAATTCTATGGTTTTATCCCATTTGGGTTTCCACGTAAAATATTGGTGTACTGTGTATATGTGTATGATGTGATGTGTTGTTTATTATTACATGTTTTTTATATGTTAAATGCAATCATATATGAATGGAATCACTGATAATTTAATATTCTGATTGAAAGTGGTATAAATTGCTCAATATTTATTCACCCCCTCTCTTAGTATTCCAACAATTGGTATTAGAGTAGTTCCTTCATAAAACAGTCTAATCACTGAAAGGAAGATCATGGAGTACGCTAATATTGGAATATCATAGTTTAATGGACAAAACTATGCCTTATGGGAGAAGAAGGATGAAAACCTATGTACAAGCACATGGATTTGATGTATGGAAAGAAATAATAGATAGATACACAACAACTACCACTCATCCAACAGATAAAGATGGAAAGAAACTCAGGGAAAAAAATTCGAGGGATAAAAATGTTATTTTGAATGGCCTAGTTGATATATTATATGTCATGGTTATGCATTGAGACTTTCCAAAGGATATTTGGGACAAACTTAAAAATATTTACAAAGGATATGCCAGATTCAAAGGATCCAAGATTCAAACTTACATAGGTAAATTTGAACAGCTGAATATGAAGGAATATGAATACCTTGTAGCTTACTTTCTGCGAGTTGAAGAAATAGTGAATGGTATTAAATGTTTGGGAGAATAAATTAAAGAACAAATAATTCAAAAGGTACTAAGGTCTCTACCAATGAGATTTGATCCTAATATTTCAGCCTTAGAAGAAAGAGCATATCTTGCTATGTTGAGCATTGATGAGTTACATGGAATCCTTATAGCCTAAGAAATGATAACGGAGCAGGATAATCTATCTAGGAAGGAAGAAACTTGTTAAGTTTTGAGATATTATTAGGTTTCTTTTCAATTTACTAGATAACAATAGCATAGGTAGGACCACTGATATAAACACAATCACAATATACACATCATTTGTCCTGGGAAACCCTCATGGGGGAGAAAACCCAACAGAAACTTCCTTAATATAGATAGTCAATACAATGAGAAGACAATAAACCAAAACACTAGAGAATATCCAACATTGATAAATGTGCCTCTCTCTTCCTTATTCTCCCAAGTGCATCTACCAAATTTGCACAATGGATGATCGAATGAGTGAGTTAAAAAATGAGGCATTAGCTTCCTTTATTTATACAAATTGGCATGTGCTTGAAAGGTGTCTCTTCACAAGGTAGGGCTGAATTGTCTTCTAAGTGGTCAAAACCAATTTAATTTGCCTGGGGGATGACTTCTCAATTTGCATAATATATTTAGGGTTTGACCAATCCACAAAAGGGGATTTGGTTAATTACAATTCCTGAAATGATCAATCCACAAAATGGGATTGATCTAATGAATAATAACTCAATAATAAGTATAATACTCTTTCCAATTACAATATTTCAACACTCCCCCTTAACAAGAAGGGTATTCTACAGAAACAACTCAATACAACATCATCAGAAGAGAGAGAGATTAGAAACATCAACAACATCTAAAACATTGACTGGCATATCTATAAATCATCAGAAGTTTTTCTCATCCTCATCATTCACAACATGGAGCTAGAGTAGCATCATCATCCTCATTTGCATGAGGCTAAAATAACATCATCATCATTTTTGGTGTAAGGCCAAGGTAACATCATCATCTTCTTTAGCATGAGGCTAAAGTAATATCATCAACACATTTACCATGAGCCTAAAGTAACATCATATCTTCAACATGAAAGATGAAATAACATCATCATCATCATCTTTAGTAAGAAGCTAAAGTGTCATCATCATCATCATATTTAGCAAGAAGATGAAGTGGCATCATCATCAATTGCATAAACATGTATTAGTATAACACTAATACATCATCATCATCAATAACAACACAAGGATGATACAACATCAACAACAAAAGTATCACAACCCAAAGGATGGAGCATCATCAACATCAACACTAGGATGGAAATATTCAACACAAGGCTTGCATCCCAAAAACATCAGCACGAAGCTGGAAATTTTGAGCACGAACCTGACATCTCAACAACATCAGCACGTAGTTGGAAATCGTCAACAGAAGGTTGGCATCACAAAAACATCAACACAAAGCTGGAAAACTTCAACACGAGGTTGGCATCAACAACATCAACACAAAGCTAGAAATCGTCAGCAGGAGGTTGGCATCAACAACATCAAAATGAAGATGGAAATTTTTAGCATGAGGTTGGCATCAACAACATCAAAACAAAGATAGAAATCTTCAGCACAAGGCTAGAATCAACAAAATTAGCACGAAGTTGGAAATCTTCAGCACAAGGCTGGCATCAACAACATTTGCACGAAGCTGGAAATATTTAGCACTAGGCTGGCATCACAACACTACTCCCCCTTTCGAGGGGGTTCCTTTTGGACTACACCAATCTTGTCTCGAAAGTTATCAAACTTTACATGAGACATAGGCTTCTTCAACACATCAACAACTTGTTCATCCGTGCCAACATAATGGAGCTTTATGGATCCTCTCTGCACCATATGATGAATGAAGTGATATCAGATCTCTATGTGCTTCGACTGATCATGGAACACATCATATTTATACAAATATGGTTGTCACATAGGATCAAAATGGCTTCCATATCCATATTATATAGATCTATCAACAACATCTGAAACCATATGGCTTCACCACTTGTGGAACATGATGCAATATATTCTTCTTCTATCGTGATAGGAGAAATATTGGATTGTTTCCTATTTTTCCATGAATTTATGGATGAAACCAGACTAAAAAAACATCTTGAAGTCCTCTTTCTATCAGAAACACTTCCATCTCAATGTGAATTAGTATATTCATACAATTTGAATTTGTGATCTCTAGTATAGTAGAGACCAAAATCCAATATACCCTTAAGGTATCGCATCACATGTTTTGTAGCTACAAGGTGAACACCTCTGGGATCTACTAGATACTGACCCCAAAGGTGTTGACAACAAAATATATATCTGGCCTGTTAATCGTCAGATAGATCAACGAACCAATAATATGTATGTACAAAGTAATATCAACTAATTTTGACGAAGTATCTACCAAGAGCTTCAACTTCATTTCCATGGGTGTGTACATGGATTTACATTCCAACATGTTAAACCTATGCATTATTTCAACTACATACTTCCCTTGGTTAAGGAAGATCTTCTTTGGGCACTGCCAAACCTCAAGACCTAAGAAATAATGCATTAGGCCTTTCATCATACTCTGCAGTGAGCTTCTTCTGCAATCTGTGATAATATTTTCTTCATCTTGTCAAAAATACATCATCTACATATAGTAGTAACATCATTATCTCATCATTCATGACCTTGAGGTAAAGGTTAGAATTAACTTTACTCTTTGTAAAGCCGAAGCTCATTAGTAAACTATTAATTCTTTCATATCAAGCTCTAGGAGCTTTTCTCAAACTGTACAGAGCCTTCTTCAACCTGCAAACCCGAGTCTTTCTATCTTCAACTTCAAACCAATTTTTTTATTACATTGTACCAATCTAGTACACTTGGTCAGTTGGAACTCAATTTGCACAATCATGTTCTAGCTCTATGTTCTCTCTGCAAAACATTTTCTGTCACACTTCCTGAGAGAATGTCTTCTCCTCTTTCTACAGTTGTTCTTTCTAGAATTGGGGCTCTACACCTACAACTTCTCTAAGGCTGAGAATGACTACTTCATCCTCACTATGGTTGCTGAAATTTTTGAATAACTCCTCTAATTATATCACAAAAACAACTTTATATGAAACTAAGAGCATCTCAATAATTGATATTGAAGATATCTCTTCTTATTTCATGGAGGTAAATCTATATTTTATTGTAGCCATGTCTCCATGACCCAACTAATGTAATGCACCAAATTCCACTCAATTTTAAATATGGGGATTACTCCCCCTGCATCTCATACTATATATGAATCATGGTTGTTCTAGTTTTCTTCATGAATACTGGAACTATTTCTTCAATTATGGGAGTAAGTGTCTCATCATAGTCTTCTCCCTCTTGCTGGGATAATCCTATGGACACACATCATGCTTTGTACATATACAACATGCTTGATCTGTATAGATCAATCTTGGAAGTCAATACTGACTTCTCTTCTAGTCTCATGGAAGAATCCATATCCTAGTCTTTCTGATTAGCTTCCTTCTTTGTTACTGAAACAAGGGAATCTTCCAGGAGATTTCATATCTCCTAGGAGTTTATGAAGCTATGATCTAGTCTTCTCATGGCATTTGTCTCCCAGTACTAGAAATTGTCTCTTCATATGATTTTTTGTGAGATCAAGCTTACTCTCAATTTCTTATGATTCTATAAGGACTTCATCATCTCTTATGGGTATACTTGGTGTTGACTACCAAGTCTAAATATGAAAGGCTAATTTAGACTTCAAGTGAATTCTTCTTCTTGTCAAGGTGGATTCATTATCTTTTAACCAAGTCTACTGTGAGTTATTGTTTTATTGTTTGATCATTTTTGGAGGCTTCTGCTCCTTACAATCAATCTCCATATGGGATACTCTAGATCTCAAAAATAGCTTCTTCTTCAACTTGTTTGGTACATGGATGTATATGGTCATGTACATAGTCATTTTCATGTCTCATATAATATGTTTCCTTTTGAAACCTTCATTATAGCTTCCTCAGGGTTATCACCTGTGACCTGGAACCAAGTTCAAAAAAACAACAAGCACAAATAATACTCTTTTGATAATAGTAATAAAACAATAGCACAAATAATCGTCACAATAGATCCTTTAGAGCTATCACTTGTGACTTTCCTGGAACAAAGATCAAAAGTAAGAAATAAAATATGAAATGAGATCAACACTTTTCTAGTGTTGTGATCAAACATTCCTCCATGGTAACCTAGAACCAACACAAGAAGTTTCTCCTAGAGGAGATTTTAGTTGTATCCGGTAAATGATTACATTAAGAATTTATCTTAATAAGCTCACATGTTACCAAGTATATTATTTTTCAAGGATTTCTACCTCAATTATAATGTTTACTTGTAAAGGGGTAGTTATCAACTTGTCATGTGACACTTTGAATCTTATCAACTGAATCAATCAAACCTGGAACCTGAAGTCTTGTCCTCAAGAATGAGTGTGTTGATTTTGTTCCAAGTATCCTTCACTCAAGATGACAAGTGCTTTCTTCAACCTGTCTTTTGTACTAAAACAATATGTTATCTTGACAGAAGGCTGGGTTAGAGAATAAACTCTATGATCTCAAATTTAATCAATCTAATACTTTGAATTTAATTTTTGACCAAGGTTTAGTATGATGGTCATAAATTCAACATGAAACTTAGATCAAAATAATTTCATAACAAATAGATGCATACTAGAATAATCAAACATGGGTTGCATTATTCCTATGAATGTGTTGGATCTTGAGATCCTTCTATATCTATGGAAAGAGATCCCTTCTCCTGCAATACCCTTTAAATATTAACAGTTTAAACATATGTGAGTATATACCTCTTATAACATTTGAAGGTAGTGGCACCATCTTGTAGCAGCGATAATAATTACCAACCGTTAAAAACTTTAAGGGTGACTCCAAATGGTACTGTAGCTGATACTTCAACTATTACTGAAACTTCAATTAATTATTAAACTACAACTGCAACTGCAACTTAGGGTTTTATGAGGAAACACTAATTTTTAAAACTTCAAATTTTGAAATTCTAATCTAGGGACTAGATGCGCTGAGCTGAGGTGAGTAAGCTAGTGCAGTTAGATTTATGAAAATCCAAATTTTACCCCTTGAAACTGAGCTTATGGAAATATGGATTGGTACTTCTGGTACTGGTTTTGGTTTCCTGGTTTTCTGGTAGTTCTGGTTTTCTAGTTTTCTGGTACCAATGAAAACTAGGGTTTCAATTTCTGGGCGTTCTATCCAGTGAAAAGGTGTGCTCAAGATGCCAAAATCTTCATTAGGTTAGGGCACACTTTTCTAGATGGTTTTTAGGCAAAAAATCATCTCCAACAAAAGGATCTAATTTTATTGTACGACAACAATGATGTTTTTCTTTATCCAGTGAAAGATGCTCTCTTCATCTTAGCTCTGAAACCATTTTAATTTTTGAGCTATTATTAGGTTTCTTTTCAATTTACTAGATAACAATAACATAGGTAGGATCACTGAGAGAAACAAAATCACAAGATAAACAACATTTATCCTGGGAAACTCTCATGGGGGAGAAAACCTAGCAAAATATTCCTTAATATAGATAGCCAATACAATGCCAAGACAATAAACCAAAACACTGGAGAATATCCAACACTACGAAATGAACCTCTCTCTCCCTTATTCTCCCAACTGTAGCTACCGTATTTGTGCACTATATGATCAAATGAGAGAGTGAACAAATGAGGTGTTGACTTCCTTTATTTATACAAACTAGCAGGTGTTGGAAGATGTTTCTTCACTGGGCAGGTCCGACTTGTCTTCTTAGTGGTTAAAACCACTTTAATTAGCCTGGGGGCCAACTTCTCAATTTTCATAATATATTTAGGGTTTGAGCAATCCAAAAAATGGGATTTGGTCAATTACAATGCCAGACATAATCAATCCACAAAAGGGGATTGATCTAATGAGTAATAATTCAATAATAAATAGAATACTCTTTGCAGTTACAATATTTCAACACAACTTTCAAGGAATACAAGAAGACAAACAAGAAAAATAAAAAGCTAAAGTCAAACTTCAACCACAGTGACGATTCAAAGGTAGATGAAGAAATGGCCAACTTTGTAAGGAAGTTGAAGAGAGGAACCAACAAGTACAAATGTATGCTTCCCTTAAAATGTTTTGATTGTGGTAAAATTGGTCATTTTTATACTAAATGTCCTTATGCTAAGAAATCAGATGGTGATGAAGAAGAAGGTCCCAAGAAAAAAAATAATTATCAAAAGGGAAACAAGAAAGGAGGCAAAAGGGAAATTTTCAAGAAAAACCTCTCCTCAAGAGAACACATATCCTCATCTAATGAAGATGATGATAGTGATAGTGACTTAGAAAGAGTGCTCTTCATGGAAATGGAAACTCAGAAAGGAACCTATGAAAGTGAATAAGAATGTTAAGTAGATCTTGAAGTAGAACTAATCAATTTATTAAGTGAGCTAAAAAGAGAAAGGAACAAAAACAAGTCATTCAAAGAAGAATTAATAAAACTAAAGGAGAGTTCTCAAAATCCCAGAGAAGTTTCTTATTTAAAAACCAAGGTAAAAGAAGCAGAAAAGAGAGAAAATATTTTGACAAGCCATCTTAAGGAAAGATCTGAAGGTTTAAGAAAAATTGAAGAATAATTAAGCCAAAAAGATAGAATACTTGAAGAAGAAATCATATCCTTGGAAATCCAACTTGAAGAAGGAAAAATAATGGAATAAATAATGATAAAGAAAGAAAAAGAATATGAGAATCTTGAAGAATAAGTTGTGTCATTGAGAGTTGAATTCAACAAGCTCAACAAGAAATTTAAAAGTTCTCAAGTGTTAGAAGACATTGTCAACAGTCAAAGGCCATGCAGTGACAAGTATGGACTAGGATACAATAAAATTCATTTTGAGAAATTTTCAAGTTCCATGAAGAAAAAAACATAAACAAATAGTTACACAAAAGTTATTAGAAGTCCCAATCCTTCAAAGAAGAATATTTAGGTTATGGAAGAATATCATCCAATCAGAGGAACACAATATCATCAAAGGAATGAGTACAAAAGAAGTGTATTTCCAAGAAGAGATTATACCTTCAGGGATCAAAGAATCTTCAATAAGTATGAAGGATAGAATAGAATAGAACATCGTGATTGTCTAAGGCATGAATTTAGAAGGACTTCATCACAAAGAGGATCATTCATTTCTAGGTATCAAAGTTTCTTTTTGGGTCATTGTTTTACATGTAATAACTTTGGACATAAAGTTGTGAATTAAAGAGCGTATGAAAGAAATGTTCAAGAAAGAAATGTTTATGTGGCTCCACACAATATTGAATGTTAGAAATGTCAAAACTATGGACACATAGCTCAAAATTGTAGAAGCATAATGAATAGTTCCATGAAATAAAACATTGCTATCATATGCAAGAAGGTTTGGGAAATAAAGAAAGAACATGTGAATTAAGTACAGGTGAATAAAGAGCAGGTGAATGAATAACTCCCATAAATCACACTCTCAGGATTTGCAGTAGTGTGATATCTTGACAAATGTATAGGAAAAGAGGAAGATGTCAAAATTTAGGATGAGGAAGAAGATGTCAGAATTCAAGAAGATGATGAAGAAGAAGATTCCATAATTCAAGAAGATGATGAATCCATAGGAGAAGAGTAAGAATACTCCACATTAGCGAGGCTTCCTCCACCTTTTTGAGCCATACAACTTGGAGACTTCTAGTAAATATGAATATTAAAGAGGGGGAGTCTAAGTAGAAACTCTACAAATTAGAGAACTGTAATATAAAGTATTTGCATATTTTGGGAAGGAAATTTCATAGTGGTTTGATTACATAAGCGTAGAATGTCTTGTGACAGATTGATTGTTTTAAGAGAAAATTTCAGGTATCAGTTGATAGTTACGAAGAATATCATTGACACACGTTTTAAGTAGATTTTCATGATTCTATAGAATATTCCAAGAAGTGACATATAGACTTGGGGATGTGTTAAATATAGAGCATACTAGTGGATATATTTGATTGAGTTTGAAGAGAAGGAATATGTTGTAATCAGTTGCAACATATAGGTCATCATTGTGTGTAGTTGAGTAGCAGAGTCATGGACAATTTTATGAAATATGGACAAACATGAATTCATGAGACACATAGTAGTTAAAAAGGGAATGAGTCAAAGAAGATACATAACAGTGGATGAAATCATATTGACAGGTGGAATTAGTCATTCACTTGAAGAAAAAAATTGAAAGGCATAAGAAGACAAGGGAAGAGAAATCATCAGCATAAGCTATATCGTCAAACAGAAATTGTTGAATGATGTGGCCATTTATGTCTAAGAATTAAACATGAAAAGGGATAAATATTTTAATCCAATTAACTTTGAATGATTTTTGTATATGTCGGTGAATTAAAAGAGGAATCACCAATGGAAAAGAATCATCAAAAGAGAGGAAAGGAAGAAAGTATAAGAAGCCCCACATTGATCTACACAACATCTTGTAGAGAAGTCAAGGGGAGAGAACTTGCCCGAGAAAGAGATTAGGAAAGAAAGATAAGAAGAATGATGATTAAACCCCCCACCTAGGGCTTTTGCGACCTCCTAGTCTAGGATCAACTTACACATGAGCTAAATAGGCTCTCGGGTCCCAACAAAACCCTTAGAATTATTTACCACGTGCATTTTCTTCTTTTCCTGCATGAAAATTTCGGTTCATGATGATCTTCTTACTCCAACAGAGTCTTCACATGACCTCAGGCCTAAAACCTGGGGCTTAAATTTGGAAAGAGACAAATTCGATGCTTTGGAACTTTGGGCTTCAGAAGATTTTCCCACAATACACTCCAAATATCTCGAACGTTGAACTGGAAAACTCCCAAAGAGTTCAGGGATAACTGGTCCATGTTTCTTTCCAAGATCTATGACCAAAAGTAACTCTGGGACTCTGGGTTTCGAGACTTTCTATGCCTCCAACATGCAATTCCTTTGAAATTTCAAACACCAAACTGAAATCAATGACTCATATTCCTCCCACAACCAATGGCTGTGATTAAATTTAGAAATATAGTCTTCAAGAATTATTTCTCCCAAGCAACACTAAACTCCTGAACTGTCGAATGCCAAATTGGCAAAAGGAGGAGATCCATGGTCCAAGTATACCCAACAATGAATGGTCTGGATTGAATATGAGCTTCACGACTTCAGGACTTTTCATGCCAACAAAACTTTCACTCACAATCCTTTGGATAGCCAGATTTCCAAATAATCGATAATTTACAGACATGTGTGTCTGACAACCAACGGTCGATATTTACTCTAGAATTCAGGACTTCAGGGAATTATTCACTATGTGCAACAACAACCAACTTCTCCCGTAGTGTCTAATCGCTGAACCACTCAGAGATCCAATGGATCACACTTCTCCTAGTGATATACGGTGTAGATTAACTCTGGGACTTCAGGCTTCGAGGATTTTTCCTCTTTTACAACAAATGAATTAGAATTTTCAGAGCAATGAAGTTCAAAAGACTTGGGGTTTTAACGTTCGTTCTCCTTCTCTTTAATCGAATGTCTTTGAGGGATTCTTACACTCCCCAAACATATCTCATCTGCTCACTTTTAAACAAAGATATTTATTTTCCTTGGGGACTCACTCTCGCTATCCCTCCTCGAGCTTTATCACTTGAATGACTTAAACTCTAGCGCACACCTTGCGCTTCCCTCCTGATATTTTCTCTTAAAAGACTTAAACTATGGTGCATGCTTTGTGCTTCCCTTACAGTCTGGAACTTAAATTGTTCTCGCCTTCTACACTCCTTGCATAGGTATTGTGCACACTTGCATTATCTCTCCTCTCATCTTTCTCAATACTTAGAAAAGTGTCAACTCTGTGCACTCTTTGCACTAGTATCCCCTCTGAGATTTTATAGTCTTATGATTATATGCACACTCCTTCCACTCACTCTTCATAAACTTATGCAATCTCTCTTGAGATTTTGAACCTATAACGGTTCATCCTCTGCACTCCTTGCATGGGCATTGTGCACTCCTTGCACCAAGATTTCATAAGAGAAACAATTGAAACTTAAATTAACATTAAGGATTCATCCAACCAACCTTTTAGATGCACACAGAAATAAACATAGAGATACATAACATAGCATTTACCCAATTACTCAAAGACAAGCAAGCTCAAAAATTTGAAAGCAATTCTCTTCTTCTATATTCCTTCAGCAAATATTTACAAGGATTTCAACAACTCTCAACAACTTTCAACTTATTTTCCCAGCAACTACAACAACCTCTTTTGTGCATATATTACAATGTTTTATGCATGAAGGGGATGCTCAACTCGCAGGGATGATTTTAAGGGCTAAATTTCACTCATGGGCTATTTTTTCATGGTTTTTCCCAAAAAATATTCGCCATTCTAAAAATTATTCGCCCAAATTCTATACGATACAATTATTTTACCTTAAAAATCGCCAAAATGTTATACAAACTATATAAAATCCCTAGAAATTTGAATATTTTTACAAAAATATCGTGAAACATTATATAGTTGGAATATGAAGGATTAGTAAGATTCTCCAAGGTTTCTACATTTTAAAATAAATTTATATCCTTAAAAGAATCCATGTTCTCTGGCCTTCCCTTCAGACTATCCTAGTGCTTTCATATCACACTTAAAAACATCCTACCACTAATCTTATTACAATAAATGAATAATTACACTTTAGATATGAGTCGGTGCTCAAAATGTGCACAATCCTACATGTATTAAAAGAAATTACAATATCCTAGAGAACATACAATGGATCTAGCTTCAAGATCTCATGGGATCTTTAATTACAATGATTTCAAAATTTTAAGTGACGTGCCCTCCTTGGAATCCAAACCAGCTAAGTGCATTGCACTAGATCATGATTCGTCTTCCACACATGAAGACACAGGGATACATACCAACAAGGGGAGTTACCATTTTTACCATGATTTCAAAGGGGGAGCAAGATAAAAATCCAAATCATGAAGACAAGGGGAGCAGCCCCAAGGGGATATACCCTTTTCCATTGATGTAAAAGCGGGAGAGAAACATCGAGAGATAAATATGAGGAGCGATGTTCACAGGGGGAGTATGAGTGTTGCCATCAATTCCAAAGGGGGATATTGTTGGATAGTTCTTTTTCATTGATGTCAACCCTTGAATAAGTTCAGATGCCCAAGAGGTTTGGTCATGAAGCACAAATTTGTTTGAGGAAAAAGAGCATGAAGGATAGTGCAAATTCATCAAACACACTCATAAATGGATAGTCCTCATCATGTCATTTCCAATAGTAGGAGGTAAACCATGTAGTTCCTCACGGTTGATGATTTATTCCCTCGTGAAGTTGAAATCCCTAAAGAATGGCTATGAAGCTCCTATATGATGCAGACCCCTGACCCTCAAGCCGAGATCCGCTCAGGATCATTCCAAATCTTCCCTCCTGAGTCTGATTGACTCTTTGATTTCCCCCCCACAGGGAATCCCTCACACACTTGATGGTGTATCCACAGGTCCTTATGAGTATGCCCCATGTGATCAAACACCAAGCATCACTCAAATCTCCTTTTCTCAATAATATGATCATGCCCTTTTCCAAATCGAAACTTTGTATTTCACGAAACCCACCGAAACCCAAAATATTGAAATGCCGAAATCTTTTGCCGCGTCTTCCTCCACATTTGTATAACGTTTTGTGACTTCCGGAGTTCCAGAACAAAGAACCCCAATCTCTTATCTTCGAAAATACTGAAATGTCGAACCCTGATGCATTCAACAAAAAACTAGCTTCCAACGGAACTTTTCACCGATTCGGAGTTTCAGACTTCGCGACTTTGCGAATCCGGATGCAAGATTTCCAACTCTTCAACCTCCAAAACCATGAAACAGTCAACAAGGTTTGACTCCAGCTATTGATGAAGACATGCCACTTGTCCACTCCAATGTCTTCTATCTCTGACATGGACTCTTGCCACCTGTCACTCTTCCTGGCTTTCGGGACTTGAATAAGCCTTCAATTGTCATTCCCCTATCACTTTGAAACCCTGAATTTTGAAATGGCGCCTTCTACAAAATCAACAGCTGATAGCCTCCCTTTAGATATGATGGCCCACGTTATTTCCGGCTTCAGCGTACCGGGAGTTCAAAACTCTCGACCCCAAAACACTTGTCACCACAATCCCTAAATTTCCGAACCTCGAAACACCGAAATGCTGAAACGTCACTACACAATATTTCGCATTTCGCAATTCCGAGGTTTTTCAATGCAAAGGCCCCTAGCTCCTTGTCATTAGGATTTTCGGTATTCCGAATCTCAAATTACCAACATCCTAAAATTCTTCACTAACAATTCTTTTCGCGATTCAGGAGTTAGAGTGACTAAGGATTTTGTCTTACACTCCAGACTTACAAACTCCGAATTCCTGAAATGATCTAACGACTCAAAAAAAATAACGATCAATGGTCCACATTGATTCCTAATACCAAAGTGATGGGTTTTTCCTCCCCTATCCACCTTCTAGCTTCTCTGGATCCTATGATCCTTGTGACTTCGGGAGTTCTCCGATGAGAACTCTGATCGTTCAGTTACTCCTTGACATCTTCTGCGAAATGAACCAGTGTTCTTCCACTGGAACTTAACTTCTGCAAGACGTTTTCAATCTCTGTCTCCCTTTGAGTACTTTCAAAGGCACTAACCCTCCTGATCTTTCACTTGCAAACTTGAGTCTCAAAAGGACTCCTGCACACACTCCTTGTGACAATCTTTCAAATACTTCTAAGTATTTGATTCTTCGACTTTGTGCCCCTTCTGCAACAACAGTCTTGTACCTTTCAACCTTAGTTGATAAGTTCTAAGGCTTCAACTAGCCTTCGCACACCTTGCACGGCTTATGTGATTCATCTACACTTCTGCTGGATTGAGAAAAATGATATCTCTCCTGAGATTTCTGAGATAAAACTCAGAGCCTTTTGTCAATGCACACCTTGTGGACGTTTCACTACACTCCTTGTAGGAACTTCTCTCACTCAGGAAGAGAAACAATTGAAACTCAGTTTCTCTCTCTCTCTCAGACTTCAAACATTCAACATGAAATCATACATACACAACATAGCCTCATAACAAATGCATAACAGAGAGAATAAAAAAACCATAAGAATACCATTCACCATGTATAAACAGAACACATCATAACACCATGAAATCTGATTCAAAGCTCCATATATTAATTCAAAGTTCCTCTACATGGATTCTCCATTTCAACTCTCTACTACAGCTCTCTTATTCTATCCTATGCTAATGTGTTAATGATACAACCACCCTATGATACAAAGGCGAGGGTGTCTATATCTTTTTTCTCTCTTGCTCTTCTAAATTGTCTAATCTATAATTCAAATCTACCTACTTTCATTAACTAGTCTTAAATGCCCTTTACATTGACAGATGAGAGCAAATCGCTCATGATCTGCTTACAACAGCCAGATACAAATGCAAGTAAACTTCTAGCTATTACATTAATATATGTTTCTTAATTCTTCAAAATATTTCAAAATGTGTAAAATGTGTGATGCGCTTCTCCCTGTTGTCTTCCGCCTTCATGCTCGCTTGGATGGCTTCTTACAATGCTCCTGCATCATACTCCCTCTCTTCAAAATTTTCATGAACTCCTATTCATGAGCCCTTGCACGGTCTATCCATGCTTCTGAATTTCTTCTTCATCTTCCCAACTGGCATCTTCAACTGGATGTCCTTTCCACTTGACCAAGTATTCAAAATACTCTTTTCTCTTTGTCTTCCTGCTGACTCTCTTGTCAATTATACTTTCCATATATGGATTTTCAGCTATAGGCATTTGTTTGGTCCATTGAACTTCTTTCTGTTCATCTTCTCCTCCTACTTCTTCAGCTCTATAAGGGTACAAATCCACAACGTTGAATATCGGTGAAATTTTGATCCCATCGGGTAATTCAATCTCATATGCATTTGCCCCAAATTTCCTTATGACATTGCACGGTCCAATCTTTTTCATCTTTAGTTTGTTATATGTTCCCCTTGGGAACCTTTCCTTCCTAAGATGTGCAAGAATTAGATCACCAATTTCAATTGAAGCTCTCACCTGTGTTGATCTACTCTTTGCTTGTATTCTTGACTTGAACTCTACAATTGCTCCTTGACTCGGTTGTGAATCTCCTTCGTTCCCTCTACAAAGTCCTCTGCACTAGCACTCCTAAATTCATTTTGTTCCGAATCTTTCAATTCAGAAACTCCTCTTGGCTGCATTCCATATACAATTTGGAATGGAATCTGCCCTGTGCTTATGTTGAGTGAATCATTGTAATCAAATTTTGCCTGTGGTAGAATGTGATCCCACTGATTGTGGTGTTCAGTCACTAAGCTCCTCAACAAATCTCCCAAGCTTATGTTCATGACTTATGTCTTCCCATCTGTCTAAGGATGATATGTTGAGATAAATGACAAACTTGTCCCCATCTTCTTCCATAAAGTCCTCAAGAAATGTCCAACAAGTTTGGTATCCCGATCAGAAATGGTACTCCTTGGCAAGCCGTGAAGTCTGACGACTTCCTTGAAAAACAGGTTCCCAATATGAGTTGTGTCGCTGGTTTTCTGGCATGGTATGAAATGTGCCATCTTTGAAAATCTGTCTACCACCACAAAGATTGAATCATAGCCTCTTTTCATTCTTGGTAGTCCCAATATGAAATTCATGCTCACTGCATCCCACAACCTTTCTAGTATGGGTAATGGTTGGTATAGCCTTGTGTTCTGCCTTTTTCCTTTCGTGTGCTGACAAATTCTGCACCTATCCACAAATTTCTTAACATATATCCTCATCCCTAGCCAAAAATATGAGCCATTCAACTTTGAGAACGTCTTATCATGACAGAAGTGTCCGACCAATCCTCCACTATGTTTTTCCTTCAGCAAATTCTCCCTCATGGAGTATTTTGGAATACATAGTTGATTTCCCTTAAATAATAATCCATCCTGGATCATATATTTGGTCCACTGGCTTTTGTCCCTGAGATTTGGATTCTCAGACGCCTCATACGCTTCCTTAAAATCTGGGTCATCCTTGTACATTTCTTTGAGGTTATCAAAACCCAAAGTCTTGACTTGGAATTCCTGCATAAACAAACATTTCCTACTCAAAGCATCAACAACTTTGTTAGCAGTTCCAGAAATATGCTTAGTCACAAAAGTAAAATTCTGCATGAATTCAACCCATTTAGCATGTTTTTGGTTCAACTTCTTCTGCTGAGTCACAAATTGTAAAGCATGATTATCACTGTACAAAACAAACTCTTTAGGAACCAAATAATGTCTCCATTTCTTCACTTCTTGTATGACCGCATAGAATTCTTTAACATATGTGGAGTACTTAATCTTTTCTTCATTCATTTTTTCACTGAAGTATGTGATCAATCTGTCATCTTGGCTCAAGACCGCTCCAATTGCAAATCCACTTGCATCACACTTGACCTGGAATGTCTTGCTAAAATCTGGCAAAACCAGAATTGGTTGTTCCATGATCTACTTCTTCAACAAATTGAAACTCTTCTCTGCTTCTTCTGTCCAATGAAAAGTTTTTTTTCTTTTCTTCACCGTATCCATCATTCCTACGCTAGTTCCACTGAAGTTTCATATAAATTTCCTATAGAAACTTTCCAAACCATGGAAGCTTCGTACTTCAAATATACTCTTCGGCGATGGCCAATTCTTAATCACATTTACCTTTTCCGGATCCATTTTCAGCTCATTTGTAGAGATAACAAAACACAAATAAATGAGTTTTGTCCTCATAAATGATGATTTCTTCACATTAATCAACAATTTCTCATGTTGGAATCTTCTCACCACTATATCTAAATTCTTCAAGTGTTCTGCTTCTGTCTTGTTGAAAATCAATATATCGTCAAGATATACAATGATGAATTTCCCAATAAAATCCTTTGGGACTTCATTCATCAACCTCACGAAAGTACTAGGTTCATTTATTAAACCAAATGGCATGACAAGCTAGTCATACATCCCCTCATTCATCTTGAATGTTGTCTTCCATTCATCACCTTCTCTCATCCAAATTTGATGATATTCGCTTTTCAAATCAATCTTTGAAAAAAAATTTGCTCCACTCAAGAAATCCATCAAGTCCTCCATCCTTGGCAATGGAAATCTGTATCTGATCGTAATCTTATTGATTTCCCTTGAGTTTATACACATTCTCCATCCTCCATCTTTCTTTGGGCTGAGCACTGTTGGAACAGTGCATGGACTCAAGCTTTCTCTAATCAATCCTTTATCCATTAAGTCCTGGACTTGTCTCTTAACTTCTTCATTCTCTTGCGGCATCAGCCTATATGTTACTTTGTTTGGTAAACTGGCTCCAGGTATAAGATCAATGCAATGGATTATACTCCTGATCGGTGGCAACGAACAAGGTAGTTCATCCACTACTATATCAACGAACTCTCCCAGCAATTCCTAGATTTCTTCAGGTAGATCATCTATCCTCGTACTGGTCAAAACAATTCTAGGCTTCCTGACCACAATAGATTGTGCATCTTCCTTCTTCTTAACCTCATTAAGAATTTCCTTCCCACTCATGAGAAGTACAATGTTTCTCACCTCTGGTTTCACTTCTTTATCTTTAATCGACAACAACCTGTGTGTCCTACCATTCTTCTCCATGGTGTATGTGTTCTTTCTCCCATCATGAATCAAATTCCTATCATATTGCCACGATCTACCTAGAAATAGATGACAAACATCCATGGGAATGACAACACATAATATTTCATCCTTATATCCTCCTATTTTAAATTCAACTAAACACTGTTTAGTGAAATTTACCTGATGCCCTTTTTATAGCCATGAAACTCTGTATAGGCTTGGATGTACAAGAGTCTCCAGCTCTAGCTTTTCTGCCATCTCTGTAGATACGATATTGTCTGTGCTACCACTGTCCACTATGACTTCACATACCTCATCTTTGGTTTTGCAAGCAGTCTGAAACAAACAGTTTCTTTGGGATGGGTTCTCTGCCTCCTTCTCTGGCGTTAAGAGAACTTTCCTCATTATCAAGGATCTTTTTCCCTCAACATTTTCTATCTCCACATTCTGTCCTTTTGCTTCAACAATGTGAGTTTCACCACCTTCTTTATTCCTATCTGGACACTCATAAGATTTATGTCTGATTTTTCCATAGACAAAGCATTTCACTTCACCACCTCTACCTCTTCATCTTCCTCTGGCTTGAGGAAAAGTGTTTCTATCATCATATTTCCCTTTCTGTGAACTTCCACCTCTCTCAGGTTGAGTTTGAGGTTTCTTCCCCTCTTCTTTAGGTTTCTGAGTCCTATCTTGGGCAATTGTTTTGCCTCTGGCTTGACTTCTACCTAGGCCTCTTTGACCTTACTTTTGTCTCAGCTTCTCTTCAGCTTTCAGAGCCATTTGATAAGAATCTTACACAATTCGAAGGGTCATCATTCTCATCTCATCTTGAATGTCATATTGCAGACCATTTATGTATCTGGCAACCTTTTCATCATCGCTTTCCCGATGACTTGCTTTGATGTTTATCTTGTAGAATTCTCCAGTGTATTCTTTCACTGACATCAGCTTCTGTCTTAAATTCTGCATCCTCCGAAACAGAGTGATTTGATAATCCTTGGGTATGAATTTGGCTTTCATCTTTACAACCATTCTATCCTAGCTCTTGATTTTCTTCTTGCCTTTGAAGTGTCTATCAACCTACGGTTCATCCCACTATAGTGTTGCATGCCCTTTAAGTCTAGTAACGATATGTTTGACCTTCTTGTCTTCCTCAACATCCTCATAGTCAAAGTATTTATCTAGAGCTCTAATCTAGTATAGAAGCTCTTCAACATATAGGTTTCCCTCATACATGGGAATATCCATCTTTGCTCTGGAACCTATCCTTGCAACAACCCTGAATAGGCATTCATCCACAGCATCTTTGACTGCAACTTCTTCTCCTTCATTTCCATCTTCATTTTCACTTTCAGCCTCACTGATATCCCCAATGTCAATTGTGCGCCTCTGTGCTATCTCCATGGCATCAATCTTGGCATGTAACTCACGCATTTATCTTTCCACGACTGGATCAAACATTGGTCTATCTCTTCTTCTCGATGGCATGGCTGTAAAATGTTCCTCTATTCTCTCTGCTATAGAAAGCAAAGAACTTGTTATGAGCTCTGATACCACTTGACGCAAATCCTCGACCCTCTGGCCAAGATCCACTCAGGATCATTCTAAATCTTCCCTCTTGAGTTTGATTGACTCTTTGATTTTTCCTCCACAGGGAATCCCTCACACACTTGATGGTGTATCCACAGGTCCTTATGAGTATGACCCATGTGATCAAACACCAAGCATCACTCAAATCTCCTTTTCTCAATAATATGATCGCACCCTTTTCCAAATTGAAACTTTTGACTTTTCAAAACCCATCGAAACCCGAAATGCTGAAATGTCGAAATCTTCTGTTGCATCCTCCTCCATAGCTATATCATGTTTCACGACTTCGGGAGTTCCAGAACAAATAACCCCGATCTCTTGTCTTCGAACATACCAAAAAGTTGAACCCTGATGTGTTCAGCAAAAAACTGGCTTCCAATGGAACTTTTCACTGATTTGGAGTTTCGGACTTCACGACTTCACGAATACGGATGCAAGACTTCCAATTATTCAACCTCCAAAACCACAAAATGGTCAACAAGGTTTGACTCCACCTATTGACAAAGACATGCCACCTGTCCACTCCAATGTATTCTATCTCTATCGTGGACTCTTGCCACCTGTCACTCTTCTCGGCTTTCAAGACTTGAACAAGCCTTCAATTTCCCTTCCCCTATCACATTGAAACCCCGAATTCCAAAATGGCACCTTCTACGAAATCAACGGCTGATAGCCTCCCTTTAGATCCGACGACCCACGTTATTTCAGGCTTTCAGATATTGGGAGTTTGAAACTCTCGACCCCAAAACACTTGTAACCAAGATCCCTGAATTTCTGAACCTCGAAACACCGAAATGTCGAAACACCACTTCACAATATTTCACGTTTCGCAATTCCAGGGTTTTTCAATGTAAAGGCCCCTAGCTCCTTGTCATTAGGATTTTCGGTATTCCAAATCCCGAATTACCGACATCCATAAATTCTTCACTTAACAATTCTTTTCAYGATTTGGGAGTTAGAGTGACCAAGGATTTTGTCTTACACTCTAGACTTACAAACTCAGAATTCCCAAAATGATCTAATGGATCAGAACAGATCACGATCAATGATCCATGTTGATTCCTGATACCAAAGTGATGGGTTCATCCTCCCCTATCCACCTTGCAACTTCTCTAGATCCTACGGTCCTTGCGATTTCGGGAGTTCTCCTCGGATCACTCTGACTACTTAGTTACTCCTTGACAACTTCTGCGAAATGAACTAGTTTTCTTCGACTGGAACTTAACTTCTGCGAGATGTTTTCAATCTTTGTCTCCCTTTGAGTACTTTCAAAGGCACTAACCCTCCTGAGCTTTCACTTGCAAACTTGATTCTCAAAAGGACTCCTGCAAGCACTCCTTGTGACGATCTTTCAAATACTTCTAAGTATTTGATTCTTCGACTCTGTGCCCCTTCTACAATAGTAGTCTTTTACCTTTCAACCTTAGTTGATAAGTTCTAAGGCTTCAACTAGCCTGCACACACCTTACACAGCTTCTCTGCTTCATCTGCACTTCTACTGGAATGAGAAAAACGGTATCTCTCCTGAGCTTTCTAAGATAAAACTCAGATCCTTTTGTCAGCACACACTTGCAGATGTTTCACTGCACTCCTTGCAGAAACTTCTCTCACTCAGGAAGAGAAACAATTGAAACTCATTCTCTCTCTCTCTCTCTCTCTCAGACTTCAAACATTTAACATGAAATCATACATGCACAACATAGCCTCATAACAAATGCATAACAGAGAGAATAAAACAACCATAAGCATACCATTCACCATGTATAAACAGAAAACATCATAACACCATGAAATCTAATTCAAAGCTTCATCTATCAATTCAAGGCTCTTATACATGGATTCTCCTTTTCAACTCTCTGCTACAACTCTCTTCTTCTATCATGTGCTAATGTGTTAATGATACAACCACCCTATGATACAAAGGCAAGGGTGTCTATATCCATTTTCCCTCCTTCTCTTTTAAACTATCTAATCTATAATTCAAATCTACCTACTTTCATTAACTGGGCTTAAATGCCTTTTACATTGACAGATGAGAGAAAATCGACCACGATCTGTTTACAACAGCTAGATATAAATGCAAGTACACTTCTATCTATTACATTAATATCTATTTCTTAATTCTTCAAAATATTTCAAAATGTGTAAAATGTGAGTCGTGCTTCTCCCAGCTGTCTTCCGCCTTCATGCTCACTTGGTTGGCTGCTTATGATGCTCTTACATCACTAAACAATTGCAATTATGATATGGTAAATGAAATTGTTTATGAATGGAATCATTGATAAGTTAATATTTTGATTGAAAGTGGTATACATTTATCAATATTGATTCATGCCCCCTCTCAGTATTCCAACAGAGTTAACCTAAATCATTGATGTATCGGAGCATGATTATGGTGAAATTTGGGTCACTGGATCCAATTGTTAGTACAATGGAGTAAGGTCCATTGGAGGTGTTGTGAAAGGGGTCATAGAAGGATTCTAATGATAGAGGTGTCTGAGTACTATAGATCACTGGGGAGTGTCCTATGATATCTCAAGTGTTGGATCTAGTATGGCTTGATCTTAGAAAGTCAGCCCTAAGACCCTTATATGTTGAATGATTTTGACTTCAACATCAACCTAGACCGTTAGATTGTGTGATTGAGGATTGTTATATAACTCAGAGAAAATGATGTCATGTTGTTCATGAAAATTAAAGTTGAGAGACTTTGATAGAGAAGGATCCGAGGGTAAATCTAAGCTACCGATGGAAAGGTGGATGGTTGGAAGAGACAACCATAGATCTGTCTTGGGTCCCACTTATCCACTTAAAAATTTCAAACAAAGAAGTGGATAACCACTAAGTATTTCTAGGCTTCAAATAAATGGAAATATTTGATCTTCACCCTTGAATACCATTGCATTTACCAGCAAGACTCATCAGACAAGGACTGTCATAGTGGTTTTTGAACTGGTACACAATTGACTCTAATGAGAGAGAGTATGAAGTGACTTAGATTGTCATTGTAATGACGATGAATGATCATAATCATTCGATTAAGGACATATGGACCCCTAGAGGCCTAGATGAATTCTTATAATGAACTTCATGGTAATTGGTAATCGGACATGTGGATTCTTAGGCAGACTTGAATATGAGATTAGTAGAAAAAGAAAGAAAAATGAATGCCCCACCATCCTAAGCGAGTTCAATGGGGTCAGGCGTGCTACACAAATTCTATTGGTTTTATGTATTTGAAAAGTAGGGGATCTCATCACCTCAATACAAAATAAGAAGAATTTGGAAATTCATATAGTGAAGAGGTCTACAGTTAGGAAAGAATAACGATGGGAAACCCTCTTTCTATGTGAAGATATGATAATAAAACAGTGAAAGAAGACATTTTTTGACATTAAACAATATTCAATTATGTAGAGAATGTCTCATCCTTCAACAAGAAGCATTAAAAAATGTCAGGGAAGAAATTGATGTCCTTCTATAGCCACAATTATCCATTCAAAACCTATCTTAAAAGAGAAATGGTTTTGTGATAGAGTGAATGCAAAGTGTGATATAAAAAAGGAGGACTCTTCATCTTGGAAATTCAAGTACTGGGTATGTTTTTGATTCCAATGCATGTAGGAATAATACCTCTGATTGATGCTTTCCAACACCACAATGACCATATAGTTTTGTCCCCTTATGAAAATAAAAGAGGTGAAAATGAGGGATCTGATGCAAATTTTTAATTAGTTAATAATACAAACAATCTAAGGGTTCCACATCATATGTTTATATGGTTGGGTTATGGATACCCACCACTTATAAAATTACTCGATGTTGGAAACCTTTGTGCGAATTTGTTAAGGAGACATGTGAACCATGAAATGAATTCCTATGCTAACGATTGTGAGAATAAGGATTAGTGTCAAACATTATTTTGTGCTAAAACATTCATAGATGACTATTCTCTTCACTTAACCAAATATGGGATCAGATCCAATGTGAGGGCATTTATGTAGCCTCCATGTGGAAAGGGAGTTTTAAAATCCCAAACACTCAATATATTTGATGCTAATGAGTCTATGATATTTTAAAATAATATACACATGCATATAGAATTATTGAGACAAAAATTGGAGAAAAATGTGGGTTCCTATGTCTCATAGTCACATATTTTTCAAAAATCTATGAATGACCACTATGTTCAAAAGGTAGCTAAAGCCAAAGAACATGAACTTGTAACACATTTTTTCCATCCTGCTAACAAGATTGAGTAGTCTTATACCGATGTTTGGAGCCTTGTATGGAGGGTTTCATCAAGGTTAGAGCTTGAATGAAGAAATGGTATAGCATCAAACATAAGTTCAATCATGAGTGATAGTTGTATAGAACTTGAATGAAGAAATGGTATAGCATCAAACTAAGTTTAATATTGAGTGATAGTTGTAAAGAAAATATAGACATTTCCAATGAGCCTCCCTCTCAGAGCACCTTGTGGGAGCCTACATCAAAGGAAATATATTTTTCATACTTCTCCATACAACATCCTAATACAAATTTTATTGCAGAATCCACCTACAACATTGCATTCCCAAGACTGGAACTCCATTGTATTCAACTAGAATTGATGAAGATAACTTTTTTTTGTTTTCTAAGACATTGAAAAATGAAGGATTGGTATATGACAAAGATCTACTTGAATTGAGTCTTTGTTCCCAAAGAATATCGATAACAGATCTCCTAAAAATTCTAAGTGAATTCATGTTATTTATGAGTAGTATGTGGAATAGACATGGTGGTAGGGACACAACTATAGGTTTTGAATACATGTCATGCATGGACATACATTGGGATAAATATAACATCAAATAATGGTATATAACTAATTATGAGGAAAATATTTGTCACCATAATTTGAAATTTTATGAAACTATGCTACATGCAATGAGAAAAACAATTCTCACCCCTATACATTCTTTGGAAGGATCCTATATAACCCAAAGGAACCTAGAAATTGGAAATGTAAAATGTGTTGTCTTTGAAATATTTTGGAAGGTTTCCCTATATGCTACAAGAAGTAATATTCCAACATATTCTGAGAAATAGTAGGGCTATGGTCCCTATAGTAATTACACCAACCTATTTTTCATGAAGTGTGAAACTCTTATTGTGACAAGAGCTCAGTCTCCTTACACAGTCTTTAATTAATACTTGCAAAAATAGATTGGTGTACAACAACATATCCCAATTGGCAGAAAAAGACAATTTTTAGAACTGAAATGCATCCCATGGGTTAGGGATCATTACCATATCCCTATGTAGTCTTGGGCAGATAGATCCTATAACAAATCCTTTCAAATTCTACTTAATGACATCTTCTGTGGATTGCATGTACCTAGTTCACTACCCCTTGTATTTTATTATGTTATGGGCAGTGGGGAACTTGGTTTCATGAAATAGGGATAACATGTTCATGGATCAAACTATGTTTTTCCATATTTTCACATGTAGTGGATGACCATAGCATGAACTTGGGATATAGATGATGTTGTCTTTTAGGAGGTTGAATATTCCATTGATGTGGTAAATAGTATAACTAACATAGCTTATTTTCCTCTCATAGTAAGGAATTGATGATGAACCATTTAGGAAAACAAACTCTTATGCACTTGACATCCAAAATCACAAAGAGGATGACTAGAACATTATTGTACTTTGTTTTGGAAAGCTTGGGAAGAATGTTTTTACTATGGATTACCGATATCCCCTATGAAATTTTCAGGTATTAGCCATCTATATTAGTAGTTTTTGGCACTAAGTTAGATTGTAAATAAAGGGATATTAGTACAACATTAGGTAGTAATCTTGATCATCTACACCACCATTGAGGCAGGTCTTATAAATCCTCTAAAAAGGTAGATCAACAAAGTGATAATGATGGTTGAGGTCATTACAACATGAATGAATTTAATTAAACTTTAGAATAATATTCAATTTGACAAAATCTCAACATGAACAATAATCGGATAGGTGGGTTTTTTCACTGTAGGACCTGCAAAATAGGTTCTTATCCCTCTAAGGAGAGGAAGATTTTCCAGCATACAACCATTACGAACTTTGCATATTATTCTTAGCAGCAAGACTACCTTGTCTGAAGAATTGTTTCCAGCATGATTATTCTAGTACTATCGACAGTGGTGGGAGGAGTAAAATAGATACAATTGCACCAATTTGACTTGTTTCATTCCCTTAAACAACCACTAGAATTGAAGCATTGATTGAAGGGATTGCATCAACAATAAGAATGTTTCCAACAATATCTCTCTAGTATATTAGTCAAGATCTAAATGTGGAACGAAAATAATAGAGGGGATCTAATGATCTTATCATGGCCTTATTATAAAGTAAAAAAATACAACTAACCTAGGGAATTCAATTAATTTTTCCTTTCTTTGGAAATTATCCACATTGGAAGGAGGTTTGTTAGGTTCTAGCTCCATCTTATGCACATGTATCTATGTAGATCCACCTTTAAAGGAGTTAGTTGAGAGATATGTTGTAGATTTTGTATCCATTTTAATATTATGGTGGGACATTGATCTGTGGGAGTGCTCCTCTATCATTGCAACTTGGCATGTGTTTGCTAAGAAACTTGTTTGGAAAGACACCCTAGATTTGGGGAGTGTATTATAAAAAACCATTGAACAATTAGAGTGCATTCTTTTATAAGGAACATCCACCATTTTTGGAATTTGATTGTGTTGGAAAAAGATATCAACTTGTAGAGAGTAACCTTGGTCAAAGTTGGAATCAAGCACATTTCTTAAGGCTAATGAAGAGCCCAATCAACATTGGCATGATTTTATGAATGATTGTACCTTGCTTTGACATCTTGGAGTTGTTTTGAAGTGTTTTCCCCAACTTTGAGGGTCTTATTGCTGATTTTATAAGACTTTCTCACCTTGAAGGATTCAATATCCAGTTTGGAGGAGGACTAGAAAGACTCACTTGCATGATTTGTGGAATTTATTGATGATTCATCCCTTGGAGAGCCTTTAGAGGCTAGATGTTTCACCTTAGAACTATTTTGTTCCCTCATTTATGGAGATGTCCCTCTCTTTTGGGGATGTTTGGTTTAGATAGTTGTACATGTGGCTTGAACTCCCTAATATTATTTCATTCTTGACTTGATAGTTGTAGGAAAATTGTAGTTTACTTTTCTTAGGCTAGATTTTAGGATCTCTCATAAGATATTATTATTTTATTGTGAAGAAAAATGAGTATCACTCTATAAATAGAGATGCCCTTCCTCATTTCTACTCATGGTTGGATTGGTAGAGAAATCACATAGAACTTCATTGAAAATTTGTTTTGGAGAATCTTTGGAAAAAATTATTTTTTCTTTTCTTTGATGCTATGCATGGCTAGCTAGAGCACTCTCTTGAAGAAGTTGTCTAACAATTTCTTATCAATGGATTAATGTTCAATGATGAATGGTTTTGTGTGTGATTTTATGAATATGTGGTTGTCTTCATATCCTTGTGGATTTTCATTACAAAATATGACTAAGTGTAATATTGCTTCTCTAGTGTTGGTGGTGCATCCTCTTCGTCCTTTATAGATAGATTCCTTATCAAATCCATTGGAGGATTACTAGTAGAAGATCTTCAGCTTGATCATTTTGAAACTTTTTGGGACACTAGGATGACTTATTAAGGTTTGTAGTGGACAAACCTAATTATCATTTTAGTTTCACTTGTAATTTATAAAAGAAGTTCCTTAGTTGACCCCATTTCCCAATAGAAGTGAATTAGTCTCGAGTCCTCCCATCAACTGCATTCTCATAATCCTTTCAAAATTGTTTTGTTGGATTTTATCTTCATATCAATTTGGAACTCATTGCCTAAAAATCCTAGAAATCCTATCCTGGGGAATCCCCTGTTGAGTCATAGGAGAGTCAACCTAAAGTGTATAAGAGGGTTAGTGATGTGACAATGGCCTCCTCTTAGTTACACCAAAGTTGCATCTGATCTTTACAAATTTATCTCAAGAAGTGTGGGTTTTTGTGATAACATTTTGTCTTTATTGGTAGTTATAAGGTCCATTTCCAAATATTGTAACACTAAAAACCTCCGCAAAAACATCCACTATAGGGTGTTTTTCTTGTAGTGTTAATAATCTCTAGACTTTAGTGTAGAATTTTGGAAACAAATTCTTCCAAATGAAACTTTTAGGGTGAAATTACGAAATCCATATGGAGAATTGTAAGATACTCATGAAAGTACTCATAAATTACTTTCTAATGGAATTTCTAGAATACTAAAGGAAGAAACATTTATAAATGAGATAAAATCAAATTCCCAAGTTATGCATATTTGTGTGTTTGTTGTTGGCATACATGTATTATTGTTTTGGTTAACACCATATTACTTTTTATTCTAGTTTTTGGAATTAATTGAACCTTGTTACTAATCATTGTGTTCTATTGGGGACCAACGAATTTTGAATCACAGTCTTCCTAAGATTATCCATCAACTTTCAACATTCAGTTAGTCACTTGTCAGGATATACATTAGACAATAATTTGAAAGACCCACTAATGTTGTTGATACAATTACAATGAATTTAGAAACTGGATCATACAAAGAGTGGTGAAAGGAACAATGAAAAGAATGGTCTTGTCAAAATTGCAAGGAAAACATCCCTTGTTTGGGCTTGACCTCCC